>QXVZ01006780.1:0-16525 GCA_008931825.1 Phallusia fumigata
TTTGAACCCCATGTTTGCTGAAACAATTATACTATAAATTGCCAAGAAAATTAAGGTCCTAATGTAATGCTTAGCAAACCTTATTAGTAGCATTGTTTTTTATGAGATGCCAATGATGCCACTAGGGCAAAGCATGTGTTTCTTTTGAACATCTTAATAGTGAATGACTGATGACTTAAACAACTCTTAACTTTTCCTAAGTCTGTGTTCATTTTATACTAGCCAGGACAGGATACCCCGAAGGTTAAACAGTCTGGTGCTGATTACATTGACAACCACAAACATCTACCAGGGACAATGGATGAATTTACAAAAGATCTTGACACATTAATCAATCAGAATACTGTAAGTGGTCGCAAAAACTGTTTTTTTACATTGTAATAGACAATAATAGAAATGTAATAGAATAGAGTTTACTTGCACACTAGATATTTTATTTTGTTGTGTTTTACCTTTTGCTTCTTCTCATAGAATGGAAAAATAGATGATAATCAAACCCCAACTGTACCCAAATCAGGTAATTTCAAAAAAATTGTCATCACTTTTTGTCTTTGTTTCTTAGGCAACATGGCTTTATATGTACTGTTTGAATAAAAAAACTATTACTGGTGATATGCAAAATCAAAATCCATGTATTTTTTTGCAATCTGGAATATAAAAATCCTAATCTCATGTTGTTTGTCTAACTACTCTTTTCGAAACACTCTGCATTTTATCATGTGTTTTAGTTTGGTTCAAAATGATTTACTTTCTCAACAATTCACTCGGAACTTTTGAATGTATAGTTTGTCCCAGTTGCAAAAAACAAACAATAAAACGGGCAACAACATTTTTAGGTAAAGAATATTTGGAACAAAGCTTCATGTTGAAGACAGACAAAAAAGAAACAATCCAAACCAATGGTGAAAGTGATGATGTAAATGAAAATCCAGCTGAGGTGAGTTTCAAGGACAAAAGCATACAGTTTAATCTAGCTGCTTTCGAACCATTCCTGAAAATTGTCCGATAATTGACATTCACAATGACATAACTAAAAAACAAAATAACTTATAAGGTACATGTTTCATATTTTTGGATCTGAAGTCATGCTGACCAACAATAATGGTATACTCATACAATTGTTGTCATTGGCAGTATATAATTTTCACCAAGCCTTATGTTGCATATGTCTTTACTTCCAAAATGGGACAAATTGTTTTTTTTAGTTCTTTCCCAAACTTTATGTGCCATTTCTCAGTATGTACTCTGTTTATCACCAACTTTCAGAAAACTTCAAAATCACAAATAGATAATTGAAGTCATTAAATACTACTAACATATCATCACTGAAATCATTAAATACTACTAACATATCATCACTGAAATCATTAAATACGACTTGTTTTTGTACCACATTCATACACATACCATAGTTTGGGAACCAGTGGTCTAGTGCCAGCTTATTGAGCCCAGTGGTTGGTATCATACCACATACATTCTCCTTGACTACTAGACAGGCATTCAGTTTGCGAAAATCAAGATGTAATTGTGTAGTGGTAATCAAATTATGTTTGTCGTATTACGCCAGGTGGGCAACCTTGTTTAATGGAAGAGCCATTTGCGGAAAAGTATAGACACCAGCGCGCCGCAAAATCACTTGGTATAGAAACAATACAAACACAATAACTAGAGAGGTGGCATTCTCTATATTTTCGCTCCCTCATGCCGGGTTGTTTTGCATTTGGGGCAAAATGGTCAGCGTGTAAACACATATTTGCAGTTGTGAGGGTAAATATTTGACTGATCAGGCTAAAAATTTCTAACAGCCAATCAGAAGCACCCTACATATCTATGTTTCAAATTTCATACTATTTAGATTGGTATGTTTGAAGTAAAGGGCATGTAAACAAAAACTGAATATTTGGGGTTCAAAGGTAAAAAATTTTGAATCCAAATTAAAGTCACAAAATACTTTGCGTTGTGTCAACTGTTAAAATGGGAAACTTATGGGTGACCTACTTTGGTAAATATTGCTGTTTTAACAATTTTATGTTTTTGGGGCCTGTTGGTGAATCAATGGGTAAACTGGGGTAAAAAGTTGTCAGTGCACAACTTCCAATACCCATCTATCATGTGTGAAATTTCGAAGAAATTTCGAGAACTCTTTCTTGACCAAAACAAGGGTACAAACTCGCGTTAGACAGAAATAAAAAAAGAGTAAAATAATATGTGTCCCCGCATGAATATTTTTTGAAACAATCGATAAAAAAAATATTGGGGGGGGTGACAAATGAATACAAGTCCCACCCAAAAAAAATTTTGGCGGCCATCTGCCCCTGGGATTTGCGCCCATGGCGTAGACTCCCTGCTAACTGCCCCTCGCGTAAATGCCCTGTTAATAATAATTAACATGCTTTGATGCGCACTTCGATCTAAAAAGCTACGTTAAGACAGACTGGGCTCGTTGAAGCCTTTTCGCAACTGCCTAAAAGTGTCCATTTGGTTTGATTATCTGTAGTTGTCACACTGCAATGTTATGTCAGATTGGGTATAACATCATTACATGAAACAAACTTCAAATATAAGGTTACAAATCTTTATCATTTTGGGATATTACTGCTAAGCCAGGAGAGCTGCAAAAAATATGCCGGCGAGCCGCCCCAAGAGCCGCAGTTTGCCCACCGTTGTATTACGCTATGAAAGACTGTGTGTTACAATAACCCATTTACAGTAGTTCTCTAAAACAGGGCTTTTCAAACTTTTTATTCCGTGGCCACTTCTAATTTATTAAAATTTTCTGCACCCCTCTTGGTTTGATAGTAATTATCAATTCAAAACATTCTCTTAAGACTAATTTAATCCTTACGTTATTTAGCATGTAGTCTACACTACATGCATCTGCACAAATTAACGAGTAGAATCTGGCACATTTTTATAGCACCATGAAACCGCTAAAGTGACGAAACAAACAAAAAATATCCAGCAGCTTCCCAAGCATGAGGTGTTTATTTCTCACTGTCTGCTTTAGCATGTATTTCTTGAAACAGATTAGCTGCAGTAAACTTTTGAGTTTTTCACTTGTTTTGCCATTTCCATGTTAAAGGTCAAAAAAGTCCAATTTGTGTAAATGTAACACTTATTGTTATATCAGCGTACTCGCAACCCCCAGTTACCCTGCTCTGTATTACAGTAGCATGTAGGGTTACATTTGGTATGTCATAGGGTGAAACAGTGTTATTTATACTGTAGCACTGAAACAATGTTGGGAAAGGTAATTTAGAGTTGTTAGACAAGTTGACTGTTCTCGGCCAAAGGTTGCTGCAGGTCAACCTATCGGTGAATATGGCTAATGGGGTAAAATCATTCTTTTGACATAGAACACCTCCTAGTATAACTGCTACCAATCCATAATTAGGGGAAATATTGAACGTAATGCAGGCATTGAATATATACGTAAAAATTGAAAATGTGTAATGTCATTTAATGGATGTTTGTGCATGGGCGATTTGGAGATCACCCTCTATTTGTTACTGTTTATGTTTCATAAGGCTGATGTGGAGGATCAGACTAAGGAAGAAAAGGAAACTTCAGAAGTATCATCTTCTTGTTCGGTAAAAACAATGGTGTATAAATTGAATTTGTTTTCTTTTGTTTACAAATTACAAATGGTAAAATAGAAATGTTTTTTAAGTGCTCTCTCTTTTTGTTTTCACAAAATACAGGATTCCAATGATGATGTTGAATCTAAAAGTGTTGACTTAAAACACGCGGAAGAAAGTGAGCAAGAGGTGAGTTGCTGTATATACAGGTTTGGTAAATGACTCATTTCAGTTGGTTTAATTTCAAATAATGTGTCCCTTTTGTGATTTTTTTCTGTACCAAGCAATGAACGATTGTCTAAGTTTTGGTAAACAAAAAAGCATGAGGCATGTATGTTGGGAGTTTACCAGTTCACACAGCTTCTCGGAAAACACAATTTTTTTAATGAATTTAAAAGATAAATACACTTCCTTTACCTTGAACTCTTCAACATAGCACAAAAATGGGGGCGGGGGGCTGGCACAACTTAGCAGCCAGCTGTTTTGTAAAGCTGTAAGCTAAGCTTTCTTGCTGGACTAATCCACTAATCATTGGTTAAAATTGTTGTCATGGCCAGTTGGTCCTCTTCTCTTTATCTCGCTTGATTTATTTTATTTTACCCGGCCCCGGTTCTGACAACTTTGAAGTGGTTACTTACTGGTGTAAGGCTTAAGTTGTTCAACTTAGTATTGCGAAGAATGCACTGAGGACACTGTGTTCCTTCTGATTCTGTTGCTCAAGCAAAGTCATGCCTCATAAAACAGGATCACTTTATTTGGGTTGTCATATTGAAAATACAATTGACAAACTCTGCAAATAGTAGGTGACATATTCACTTAGTGGTATTTGTTACTAACCTGTAAGCAGCAAAATTAAAGAAANGGTGACATATTCACTTAGTGGTATTTGTTACTAACCTGTAAGCAGCAAAATTAAAGAAAATTACTGCACACCATGTTCTTTGTTGCATCATTGAAATAAAATGTGTCGGTCAAATCATTAAGCATTGTTGGTGCATTGGGTGATAGTGGTGTATTAAACCTGTAGCCTAGGTAGTTGCTATCCCCCAAAGGTTTGTTTGTTAGGTCAAGGCAGTATATATTGTACACTTGGAAATCTTGATATTTAGAAAAATGCATCATTAACAACTTTGTGTCCGTTTTTGCAAGAAACAATATGACACCTTTCGGAAACTGACCACGGTGTATGTGGAATGGTAACATGGCAAAACCACCCTTTTAGTTTCTTAATACTTTTTTTTTAATTTAGGGTGAAAATGGAATCTGTAAGGAGATTGACATTCTGCCACTGCCAAAATCTTGGTATTCAAGTTTGTGCAACAGATGGAGCTCATTATTTGGGGTATGCTAGTTTTTTCTGTACCCCAATTTAGTTGAAATTTAGAAACTATTAAATTTATTTTGACAGACTTGAAACCATTACATTACCCAAGTGCCAAAAATGTAGTTCGGCTTTGTCACAAACTTACAATATTTTTGAAATGCTTTTGTCCCAGTGACAGTTAATGGCATGATAAAATAAAATAGATTTGTTTTTAAGTATAGAACAAAAATGTGTGATTGTTTCAGGTATTCATGAGTCTAACTGTGATGTTCCTGATACACTGGGTTTATGCACTTGCCAACATTTTAGCATTTTTGCTCATTTACTTGTATACCTCGCTCTTCAATCCTGGATTAAATCCGGGTGCTGCTGCACAGTTTAACTTCATTGACTGGGTCAAATCTCTTGCACGCGATGTATGCAGGTATGCTTGTTTGTTTATTTGTTTCATTTCTGTCCTCGGGGGGGGTTGTTGGTAAAGTAATGCCTGAGTGCGTTATGCTCATAATAAGTCCTCCATTGAGCTACATAGCCTTTTGCAGTTCCGCTCACATATTTTTTTAATTTTGAAGTTGGCGACTTCAATTTTGGACAACCAATTCCTTTGGGTTGGAGCAATGTCACTCAAGTCTCTTGCTCAGGGAAACACAAGCGACTGAGATGGGATTAGAACCCACAACCTTGTGTGCACAAGGCAGTCTCGCTAACCACTCAGCCATCTTGGCGGCTTTGTTTTGTTCTTCCTGTTTCAAATTAGCTGCACCAATTGGGTAGCTGTCCTCCCTGCCTACAATATAAGCTTAGTATGCTAAAGGCTTTAGCCTTGTACTAGCATATTAGCATATTAATTTAAAAAGAACTATCGTTTCTTTTGATTGAGAAAACCCAGTTGGAACACTAAAGCAAATTTGTTCATGATTCTTGAGATAAATTTACTGACCTAAATATTGGTGAAAAGCAACAGAATTTTTTTATTCAAAAATCATTATTATGTGATAAACCACCTGCTGAGCAAATTTTTTCTCAGGGCTATGTGGCGATACTTACCATTTTAGCATTTAACTATCTTCATGTTTGGCGCAAGCATCATTCTATCATTGATAATAGTAATAAACTGTTACTTTTAAAATTCAGCTGAATTTTCATATTTATTGATGTTTCAGTTTAGGCCTCACACCCTTTTCATGTAAAAAACAGTGCTTAAAGTTTGACAATTGACCCAATTACACATGCATTTAGCTGTTCTCAGTCTCTGCCAAATGCCAAAGTTTACACAAGTGTCTAAAACAACTTGACTTGTACTAGTATCGTAAAATTCCTGAACAAAGTTTTGGGCAGGTTTGGTAAAAGGTCGACTTCAGCCAAAAAACTCCACCAGTTGGTTGTAAACAAAAAAGGGAAAAGGTCTCAACCATCATTTGATGGGACTGGTGCAATTTGGGTGCATGTTTGGATTGTTTCACTGTCGGTTTAAAAATCTTATTATTATCTGATCCCCTAACTTTTTTATCAGTAAAATATTGTATCAGTTCTCTAACTACCAGTGCAACAGGCACAACAACTTAAAAGTTCTAGTTGCCAGGGCCATTCATATGTCGAGGTAACTTGGACTACTGTTAAAGAAGTTGCTTGAATTTTATAAAATTGGTCAACAGAAAAGATGAACCTGTGCAGGAAGAAGTGATTATAAATTCATTCCCTGTTGCCCCATACACACTTGTGTCAACCCAACTAACTCAGGAAAATGAAGACTTTGCCAACCGAGTGCGATTTCATCAGTCAGCAGTTGGTGATTATGATTATGCATCGCTTGTGGCCGACAATCGATTGTTGCTGACAGAAAATAAATAGTTGTATATTCATCAAAATGGTTTGTATTATGTAATGCAAACTATTTCGCAATGTGTATGATGTAGATCTGTAGCTTGTGTTTCATATTGTCGAGGCAATTGTCATTGTTTATATTTTCTCTAACTATCTTCACTATACCATTTGCACAGATATATTTATAGTGCCTTAAATTCCTTTTTGCATTTTTTATTGTGTTTATAAAAAGCAGCACTTTAAAATTGTGCTAAGGTTCCTAGTACATGTGTCTTTGTTTTATATCTTTTGTCGAAGATGGTGCATTTCCTAATATATGTGTTTTTGGTTCCTGTTTTGAAGGGCTTTTGTTTGAACAAAAAAATGACAGCAATGTTTTGTTAATTTGGTTTAAAAAGGAAAATTGAATGCAGTATCTTTATGCAATCATTATGCTTATCATTTGTTGCAAAGTAGTGTCTGTTGGTTTTGTGATATTGGTGCAGTATGTTTTTGTTTTGTTATTAGGTGTAGCTATTTTGTGTGCCAAATTTGCTGTTGCATAGATTTAAGAATAATGTTGATTTTAAAGTTTAGTGTTTCAACTAATAGTTCAAAAACTTAATTCAGTTGTGAAGGGAGCGACTCAACAAATATAAGTATAGTAGGTAATATGAGTGGAGTGTCTTTTCTTTGTTCAGCAACAAATTGAGGAGGCTGTTTTTTTTTTGAGCAGAATGAAGAAGATTAGAAATGTTGTTTTCAACCTTTCTTTGCAAAGAAAGAAACATGTATTACCACATCAAACACACAACTTCACAGTACAATTTTAATCGCGTAAAGTCTTATTGTTCAAAAGAATTTTTCTTGCTAAAGATGCGACATATGCCTTCAGTTGATCATCATTGGATTTTGCTGCCTCCAACAAAGCCTTTTTTACCGCAGCATTTGCCTCTTTCTGTTCACCTAAACATTGCTGGATAAAATTATTTGAATCTCATAAAACAAATTCAAACCGTTAAACTTACCAGATTGAAAAAAGATTTCAGCACTATTTGCATAAAAGACGGCTTTATCTGATGCAGTGTACTTGTTACTTGATTCTTCACAGTATTTTATCACCAAGCTCATGTAGTCAAGAGCACTTGGATAGTCCTTTAATGCAGTGTTTATAGTTGCAATGTCATTGTATATAACCACCGTCTGCAACAAAAACTTAACATAAAAATGTGTCAAAAAAGCTAATTATAAGATGATTAAACAAGGAGAGTAGTGTTTCTCAACAGACAGGAAATATAGAAAAACAAGAAATGAAACAACACATAAACTTAATCCAATAGATTTTTATTAGAGTATATCTATAATGGTATGTATACAGTTGTTCAACATTTGTTGAAGTTGAGCTTGTATTTACTAGAAATTACCAGTAAAAAGATGCAAACAGTCACAAATCCTGCAGCTTTTTTGTCTTTACAAAAAACAATAACGTACACGAAATCTTTTCAGCTGAGTTAGAGCACAAAAAGTGAAATTAAAAAAACTGTTTATTAATCAGATATATGAGCAAAGGCGCCTTGTTTCAACAGCTAAAACTGAAGATAATGGCAGTAACAGTGTAAAAATAAAATGAGTTTCATAAGATCTGTGTAAAAGAAAATTAAGACTATCTCCTGAAAAGTAAACATACGCGAATATCTTTTTCCCCATACAGTTGTTGGCATATTTGAGATGCTTCAATAGTGTACTGTAAGGCAAGGTCATATTGACCTGTTCCATGTAAATATCTTCCATATGAATCCAGTGTCATTCCCAATAAAGCCATCTGGTTCAAAAATGCTGTCAACAACAAACAGCTCTTGACAAGTGTATGCAGAAATAAATCAGGAAAAATACTTGTCATATTGTCAAACAGGGTTGAAAAACATGAAACACGAAGTTTTATCAGTATTCTAAAAAACATTCAAGTTTATAGCCTGTGATACCAAGCTAATTCAGAATCCAGCATTGTCAGTTATAATAAAGTTTTGAGTTAAAAGTTGCTATGAACAGATAAGTGACCATAATGAAACCAAGTGACTTGTTCTTTGTAAAAATGTCACTTCGGATCCACAATTCACAAAACTTGCTGAATTAACACCAGGAAACAAAAGGGCCAAACAAACCTGGATGTGTTTTATCCATATTTTTCACATTTTTACGGGATGACTCGATAACCCAAAGAAATCCTGTGGTTGCCAGACTATGCTTTCCAGTGTTTCCATATATTGCAGACAATTTAAGAGAGATTTCCAAAACAGCAGGGTCATTTTGGTCCCTCCCGTTTCCCACAAGACTTTTCAAAACATCTTTGAAAAGGTACTCTGCCTAAAAATCTCATATGATTGTCTCAAGTAATACAACATGTTTTTTTTTTGCCCAGAGGAATAAAATGTATTGCAGATTTTGCACACAAACCTTATCATATTCCCCCAATTGCAAATGTAAATTGGCAAGTAGGTCTTGTATATGGGGTATAGCTTCAGCATGTTGATCAAATGCAAGGTGAAGTGCTTTTTGCAAACTTTGTTTTGCAGTTTTGTATTGATGTTGTTTGATTTTAATCTACAAAACAAACAAACTTAACACTATGGCTTTATATTAAGAATGTTCTAAGTAGAATATTGAATCTTAAGGATTTGAATCCAAATCTGCCATTTGTATTGGGCAATTAAAACTGATAATGTTCTATCCAAAATAGTGCCACGATTCGTTTGCATCTGTAGTGATGCCAATAACTTTCACAGATGCAACAGCACCAATGCTTTTCCAGCTGTTTCATTTTTAGCTAATACCCAGCCAAGCATTTAACATCGGGCTAAAATAGAAGTTGCCTTGCTGGCTTGTCCTTTTTAGAAACATTTTTTCCAACCTTTGAGCACCTCTGACTGTTTGGATGTAGAAAAGTAAATCACCCCATCTTAAAGTCGTCTAATTTCTAATAAAATACTTTCTTAAAGTTAAATAAACAGTTTATTGTTGGTTTGTAAATTCTGTACTTCATTCTGCCAAAAATAATACAAGACTTGGCTTCAAAATTCTGGATATAAAAGAACTATTCAAGAAGAGCCAGTTATTCTTCTATGAATATACCTGTAAGTACATCATTTGTAAAAATACAACACAGGATAAACATAAACTAGCTTGACAATTTATAAAATATTGTTTTAATTACAGATTGTTTATTAGTTGGCGGTAAGTTGCTTTGTGCAAAAATACACATTAAAAAGATTAAAAACTGGAGTGGCGTTTTTCAAAGTGCCTTGAACATACACTCTGATCCCTCGAATGATTTTCCACATACACCATTGCCTTTGTTAAATTTGAATATCCATGACATTTTAAAACACAAATGTTTCTGCAAGTATAAATGTATGGGACCCAACACACATGCAATTGCTAACTGTAAGTGGTGTTAACAGAACGTTGTCAATGTAAGATTCAGAACAAGTAATTTGAACAAAAAAAAAGTAAGATTACTGTTTACAATCCAACCTAATCATTTCTAACACTATTTTAGTTACAATCTCTATGTCAAAAGCATGGTTGAAACCAAAGACCACATTAACCAAGTCAGAAGCCTGCAGCGACCTGTGACTGAGCCGTAGCCAAACAGACAACAAACTCTAAACGACCTTTTCCAACCCACATTCAGTAGTGTGCCATAAATTCAACAACAATGTCTCACCCTTTGACAGAACAAATCTGAGCTTACATGCTGTTGTACTATAGAGATGTACTATAAATATGGGTTATTGTGACAACAATCTTTTACAGCATGGTGTAGCAAACACATTTTCCCTACCACTACGCAGTTACAGGCAGTTTGTGCAGAAAGCAGTGGTGCAATATTAGCTACTGTGTCACTTGGCATGTAATTCCATCACGTCATTGCAGTAGGGGCAGAACAGGCAGCATTTAAACATGTATTTGGGGCTGTAAGTGTAGTTACTTGGCCGATCAGGCTGAAAGAAACAACTGATGAGAAGCACCCTACAAATCTATGTTCAAGTATCAAAAAATGAATAATTGGGGTTAAAAAGGCGAAAAGTGAATGAATTTAACCAATAGTCACAAAATACTTTTACCGTACTTTGTATTGTATCAACTATCAAAATAGGAAACATCTAGGTGACTTACTTTATTAAATATGGCTGCTTATAAATTTTGCCTTTCTAAGAGGCCCTTTTAGTTCAATTAGTAAAGATAAAAATTCATACTTTGCCATGATTGATCAAACTCTTTACTTCGTCAACAGCCGCATTATGAATTACTAAGATTCGGGAGAAGTTGAATTTTTCAGGACCTAAATGCAAATAGTTTGATATAAGACACAATGAAGTAATGGATCATAAATAAAAAAATATAACCACATATTATAAACTAAAAATGCATGATAATTGACAGGCAAATATGTTTTGCAAGATTAATAAAACATTCCGATTCTTTAAAAGGCATTATCTAGGTACTATTCCACACAAAAAACTGATGAAATGTCGCACAGACCCATATATATAAAAGAAAAAAAATGTGGATGTCAATCATTCTGAAAATGAGACATATATTTATTGAGATTTTAAGCAACAATTTACAGCTTTATTAAATAATTGATTTCATTCCAATAACCCACCTTTGTGTTTCTGACAAATCAAAGAATGAAGTAAAAACAGGGTAAAACTTGTGGAGCAGATGCTAACTGGTGTATAAATTGAGATGGCCTGGCTCTTGGAACCTCTGTAAATAACAGAGCAACATATGTGCAGCAAGTTTCTAAGCCTTTATCATTAAAACTTACTTCACAAGTAAACCAAAAAACTACATTATAACTTAACACTAAAATATTTTAACTTACCTCAGACAATAATTGGCAAGGTGCCTTGCCAACTTAATAAGATTTTGAAGCATCAGATGTTATATAAAACTCATTTTGGTAGGAAAACTACAGTGTAAACAAATTAAGTGCCAACAGAGGCAAAATTTGGTATGCAAGTAAAAGTTCATTAACTTTATTTCATGCCAATTTATTTGTAATGTGTTCATGATTAAGTGCTATAAGGAGTGAAAAGCCTGTTCAAAACTGTTTGTATCACAAAGCTGTTTGATAAAACAGGTCCAATTGGTTAACAAATTAGTTTGGTACTGCCAATTCTACAAGTAACTTTCGACAAAGCTAAACTTGTAGATCCAGCAGATTTTCACTGATGAGAGAAAAAAGTAATTTTTTGGCTTTCAAAAATGCACAATCTTCCCTTTTTTGGAACACTAAACACAAATCTGTTTATAACTCTTATCAAAAATATACTGGCCCGAATAGTTCTTAAAAGCGACATGCTTTATTCATCAAATGTTTCCGCAATAACTCATGCCATAATCAGTGATACAGTAGGGTAAATACAATGATGGCATGAGTTATTGCCGAAGCATTTGATAAATTAGCGTGTCACTTTTAGAGTTTGCTTTTTCTTTCTTTTCTGCTTTCAGTGGAGATTTCAAGCTTCGACATTTTTTAACGCTATCTCTGTCAATACTGACACATCAGGGACTATAGAACACCCTGGGATGGTGAGGGACATTGATGATTTTTGTTGTGTATGTTCTACAACATGATGACCATAAAACTCATTAACACCTTCGTCCTCCCAGCTGTATGTCATATATTGTGTTTATTGATTGTTTGTTGTTGACAGTCGTGCATGTATGTAGGCGTGCATTTTTGCGAACGATTCAACCAAAACCCAACCTAACAAACTCACCTAACCTTACTGTATAATGTACATTACGAATTATGATAATAAGTCACAACGGACGTAATTGTGCACGGATTATTTAAGAGTTGAAATAAGCATCAATGTGATTAGCCGCGAGTCGTTACAATGCTTTGACAAAGCTATACCTGTTATGAAAAAAACGAAGAGGCAAGAATTTTTTCAAATGAAACAAAACTTAACTAGGGAAATCCCCAAGAATAATCAAAAAGCGATCAAAATATACCAAAATCATACCAGTTGGCAACACTACGTATAACTGGTGACTCATTGTCACCTTGTGTTAGTGAAAAATTCATAAAATTGAAGAATTTGTTAAATCACAATAAAAACACTAATGAACTTGATTTTAAAAAACTTTGTGGCAACAATTAAAAAGTTGGGTAGGTCTGTGCCCGAAACTGAAAGGTGTGACAGGCATGTGCCCAGGAAGCACAGCAGGGTTATTTCGCTTATATTCCCGGAACAGGGTTATTCGCTTATGTTCATCGCGCTCAGGAACTGCAAAGGCGATCCTCGCCGAACTGTGACGTCACAAGCCAAACGTGGACATCCAACATACCTCGTGATTGTTCGTGCCACGTTTCGAGTCGGCAGGGCAAGTAGATCTCGAGTGATAGACCGCCAAAGGGGGGTACCTCGGGTAAGTTATCTATGGTGAGAGACCAAAGGAGGGTAGCCTACCTTGAGTGAAGTTGGATCAGCTTTTATTTTCGTCACTGAAGTGGTTTATCATACATTGTACATGTATGTTTTGTCATATCTTGCAATAAATAATTCCTTCAGGAAATAAAATTTCGTTTATGCTGCATAATCATGACGCCTTTAATTTGCCCTTGACGTAGTTTTTATGCATCCAGGGTATTGTGCTCGAAGTTTAATGCCACTATGATATGTATAAATATATATGTATGTATATAGCCTAGTGCTCCAGATAATTTTCACCTCGTGCCAAATAGTGTCCAGAAAACTAACATGAACACTTTTTTGCTTTCTAAGATAAACTTCTGTCCTAATTACTATGTTATTTGTAACAAGGCATTGATTTGTGTGAAAGACATAGTTTTTGACACCTTTGGAGTGTTTCAACACAAATACGACACTTTTACATCTATATGTTTTTGGAAGTGATATTTGGCATATGGTGTGCCCCAGGAAACACTTTTTTCTCGGCGACCTTGCAACCTCTACACGGGAAAATGGTTTGTGGTGGCTAGGGCTTTCGAAAGAATATGTAATTCTACCTCAACTGTTATATATCTTAATTTTTTACAACGAGCGCAGTTGCCCAATAAATCAGAAAGACTTGAGAATACGAAAATCTTTAGCAAGAAGCGAAAGCTCCTTAATTTAAAAAAAAATAGATTGTACTGTTTTTGCTGTACAAGAGCCGTGGAAAACCACACAAATTTTGTCATCCTGACGCAAAATAACTCAAATTGGTTAAACAGAAAAGATTTGCCTGCTCTCCTATGCACACCCAAATAAAGCGCATTGTGAAATGCGAACGACCCTAATAAACAGCATGCAGAAACTAAAATTGACGGCAACCTTCACATTATTATTCATGCCTACAGAAAAACTGGCGGTAGATGTCTCGCGTGCCACTGACATCTCGGGCGCGCGATATATTAATTTGTTAAAAATATGTCTACAAACAAAAAAATTGTTGACATTAGCATATTTTTAGCAACACCGTAAATCAAATACCTGTTGGTAAATAAATTTTACAGCGGAAAGCCGTAAGAGCATCGTCGACATTATTTGTTTTAGATAATTAAGTGCTACTATTTCATCTAAATAACAAACCTAATCAACAAGTGCAGATATGAAGGTGTATGTAAATATACGTGCCACTTCAAACAATAAAAAATATTTACGCAATAAACTGGACTTAGTAAACGCCATCCCACCACGTCAAGTGCCAGTTTTTGTGATGGAAAATGTGTCGACTGCCGAAAGACATTATTTTGTGTGTACCTTCTGGGGCGAAGTGTAGGTTAAACTTGGTATAGGCCAAGGGGTTGGTGGCAATGGCACGGATAATATCGGGACTTCTTGCCGCCAAAACCACTCAAACCTGGTTCATGCGTTTAAATTTTCGTTTGCAATCGCACAACAAACTTTCAATATCGTTGCTATGGACTCCATCAGGAGCCACAAACCGGAACGAGTGATGTACGAAACGATGCCTGTATTGTTGGAGTAAAAAAATATCACTGTCGTTATCTAGACAAACACCAACAAATCACACACAACTTACTAGATAGGTGGTTATATATATGCCCCCATTCATCGGACGAGGTGCAATNAAACACCAACAAATCACACACAACTTACTAGATAGGTGGTTATATATATGCCCCCATTCATCGGACGAGGTGCAATGTGCCTCACGATTGCGTTTTCTAGGGTGGCACGGTCACGCCGTAGCACAATTTCCAAAAAAACATTCTCTGCAAAAAACATTGGCCTTACTCCGTTTCCAGGTCGATACCCCCCAAAACCCATTGTTCCCTTTTTCGGTAGGGTCTGCGCCTTTAATCTCCTTCTTTCGTTGGGCTACAACACTTTCGTTAATGGACACTGTGTGGCAAATGCCGCCGATGGCATTGGGGCTGGACAAAAGGTGCTGTGAACAAATCTAACGAAACTATTTACTTTGACCGGTTGTATGCATTTATAACACTTCTCGAAAGATTTGCACCGGTAGACACAAACTGCTTTTGATATTGCTGCCTCCAACCTAATGACGCCTTGACAGACGTCCAAGACCAAAAAATTATACAATACTTATCAACTAGCGCAGGTCCAGATGATTTCCTTCAAAAAAAGATCCCAACGCAAACGATTTTTTTGCACTCCTTTACAAAATAATTTTAACAAATTACAAACAATGTCTTGGCCACTATCAAGAACACAAGTGATTCAAGATGTAAACAAAATTCTGAACAGCTTGTAAGCATGTAAAAATTATACCACGACAGACGATAATAATATTGAAAAATTCCAAACAAAAAAGATTACACAACAACTTACACGAGTTAGACTGCGTGAACCAATTCGTCATGGAGAGAGACGCCAAACCGTCTTCTCGAGACGGCAAAACGTGCGACCTGAAAAAAACGAGTAGTTTCGTTCCTTGTAATACATCTATTTTAGCCAGTTTCGGGATATTTATGCCAGACAATACCATTTCAAAAGAACAACAGGCTTTGTTTATCAGAAGGCTTCAGGAGGAATTATCAATGAAAGAAAAAAAGATTACAAAACTGGGTATTCCTAGGCGGTCAACTATCCAAGTACTGACCAAGCCCGAGGTTGCTTAACTTCCGAGAACGAACAACATCGGGTGTCAACCTGGTGTGGTCGTAGCCGTCGTCAGAACTGGAAATCCACGACTGGCTTTGTCAGAAGGCTTGAGGAAGAATTGTAAATGAAAAAAAGACTACAACACTTGGTATTTCGAGGCGGTCACCTATCCAATTCCCGACAAAGCCCGAGGTTGCTTAACTTCCGAGAACGAACAAGACCGGGTTTCAACCTGGTGTGGTCGTAGCCGACATCCGAAGTGCAGATCCACGCTTTGCTTTTCGGAAAGATTCAGGAGAAATTCGAAATGAAACAAAAAGGACTACACACATGGTATTCCTAGGCGGTCACCGATCCAAGTAGTGACCATGCCAGAGGATGTCTAACTTCCGAGATCGAAATAGATCGGATGACTTCAAACTGGTTTGGTCGTAGCCGTCGCCGGAAATGGAAATCTACGCATTGTTTTATCAGAAGGCTTCAGGAGGAATTATCAATGAAAAAAGACTGCAACACTTCGTATTCCTAGGCGGTCACCCATCTAAGTACTGACCAAGCCCGAGGTTGCTAAACTTCCGAGATTGGGTGCTTTCAACCTGGTGTGGTCGTAGCCGACGTCGGATCTGGAATTCCACGCTTTGTTTAGTCAGAAGACATGAGGAGGAATTCTTAATGAAAGAAAAAAGACTACAACACTTGGTATTCCT
>QXVZ01006784.1:0-16341 GCA_008931825.1 Phallusia fumigata
TGGTAATCCAATGCATGAAGAAAGTCCATAAGCATCTATAACACATAGAAATATGGAGCATTTAAAATGATATTAAATATTGTCGTATGCAGTTATGTCAATTTGAAACACACAAACACATGCAAAAAATGATAAAGCATTTGTCTAAGTAAGTTTGGCAACTTAATACAAACATGTACTGCAGCAACTTTTAATGGACTAAAATAGCTCCTGTATATTACTTTGGGTTAATAGACACATACAGCGGAGAAGTTAGTATACTTACATATGGTGCCAGCTAAGCAGCCACACACACTACTGACAAAGTTGAGGTCTGGAACAACCAACTGCACAATGCCCATTAGACACCATGGGATAAGAAACGTACGGACTGTAAAAAAGAAAATGACTGTCCTCTTCATTGGCATATTTTTGAAAAGGATAACAGCCATTCCAAACATAGGAGAAGTCATTCCCAACCCAGGGCAACTAGAAAAGGAAATCAGTTGCAATAGAAAAACATCATGAAATAAGAATTCAAAGTATGTTACCAAGTTATTACACAAAGTCGCTGCCAAATTACGTCAAAACTATAACAACTTAACAATACATTAAGTACCACATACATTTCAGAGCATGTTTTTAAATTTAAATTCAATTGAAAAAATTGAAAGACAATTGAAATACCTGTACATAACTGCAGCAAAGTGGGTTGTAAATGCCAATCCAATTGCCACAAGAACTGTCAGTACGGAATAACTGACAGTCAAAATCAGGAAAGTGTACAAAAACCTAATGGTACCAATTTGTCTCTCTGCTATTGTTCCAAACAAACCAAGCAGAACCAATGACATTGAAAGAGTTTCAAAATTTTTGTGAAAAAACACATGCTTCAAGATTCTTAAAGCCCCTTCAGAAACAAGCATTTGTTATTACTAAACATGGTTCTTTGTTACAACATTACTTACCCTCTCCTGAGATGACTCTTTGTGGCTGAAGACACACAACTGTATCTGGAATTTCTCTACTTTTCGTGTAATAATACAGAAAGGAAGCAGTGGCAAACAGTAGAAAGCTTCCAAGTGGAATGTTGGAAACATACCATTTTACTTTTGAGACAAAGTTTTCCATAGAGTAGTGAAGCTGGCCAAAGCAAGCAACTGTAACATTCAGTTAATTTCCACTACCAATAAATAACAGTTTACAAAGCGCCTTCAAATGAACAAAATTAGGGTCCAACTCAGTTTTTTGAAATTTGTAGTGAGGACAACTTCCTAGATGTTGCAATCTGATACCCTAAAAAATGTAACAAAATAAACCATTACCCAGAATATTCAAACTTCTAATGATCATTTGTAATATGTGACACTAAACACTATGGTATATGTAGTTTGTAATCTAGACAGTCTCACAGTATGGGTAAACCAAAATATTCCACTGAAGCCATTTAGTTATTACATTGCAGCAAGTAACAAATATGAATATTATTTTTAACAGTTTTTGGAAAAATTGAACTGCTAAACACAAGAAATCTCACAATATAAAATCTGCTGGATCAACATGTCAACTAGACACACATGAAAACCAGAAGTATGAATTTCACCATATCACAACTTAACATACACTGTGCCCCATTTAATGAATTTCATATTCACTATAATATTTTTGTACGGTCACTTAGTTACCTAAGCTTTTTAGCATACGATTGTTTTGCAGGCAGAAACACATGGGTCGCCATATGTGCAAGTTGTTGAATAGGCATTTTTTTATAATACATGTCAAAACATGTAGGGTGGAGTATATTAATGATGTTCAAATAGTGGACAACTAGAGGGCTAGTGACACAAACTGTTATTTGTTCAAATTTCAACCCAGATCTGTTAAATTTACTTCATTTTCATTTATATGACATCATAGACACAGAAACTTCTGTTTGTGGTACACATAATTTTCCAAAAATAAATCCAAAACATTTTATTTTTTTGCAGTTAACAGGTAATGCCTATGACTATATTCATAAGCAATAGTGCATGGACAAACCTACAGTTTAAAAAAAATTAAAAAGGAAAGGGGTCTGTATGTGTAATAAACATCACATGATCAGTCTTTAAACTAAAAACTGCGTGTTTGCCTGGCTATCTCCAGCATGGTGATTGTTTTGGTGTTGTTGAATAACCATGATTTCTTTCACCATCCAAAAAAACTTTACCTATAACTTGACCGTTGTTCGATTTGGTGCTTGCAGTGTTTTTTAATATTATGAAAAGTAAATAAAAGCCTTTTGTTTCTTAATGTTTTTCTAACCTTACCATAGCCAGATGAACATTTATGGTCAATATCACAAAAATATACAAGATGAAAAGCTACATTATCCACAGGTGTTAAACATGCTAAGCTATTCAAACACATTCTACATCCATCAAAATACTAGATTTGGGACTGGTTTAATCCCAAAACAGAGTAAAGCCGAATTACAGACTCAAACATACTTATGTTGCCCAGTAAAATACCATCGTAGCTCCTGCTTGGCACTTGGCTGCTTAAAGTAGGCTTTCTTGCAAATTTAAGGTATTCATCCACAGCAAGGCTTTTTCATAAACCGGTTTGCTTGTTTCTTTCTGTTTTGTCAGTGGCCCTGGAGCAAACTTTTTGCGAAACGAGTAATTTTTACAGCATGAACCAATGTGAAAGGTACGTTCGGCTTTTTGCTTTGCTGACAGTGGTGTTGTGCGGCGTGGGACAATGGTGGCGTGGGTAGCAAAAAAAGTTGCTTAAATCGTGAATGTGATGCTAAAATTGTTTGCGTGAAATTTGTACCATCATAATTTTTATTTGACGGTTTTTGATGTGCTTAAACGCAAAAGCTTTTTAAGCCGCCTGCCTCCGCATAAACGCTACCCAAAATGATTTGACTTGAACGAAGATTTGTTCAAGAAAATAACCACGGCAAACCTGTTTTTTGTACACCGAGTACGGTACGGTACGCAGCAAAAATCATTAAAAAGTTTGTGGTAATACGTACTGCACTGCACTCCAAGGATGTACGTTGATACGGTACTCAGTAAAAATCATCAAAAGGTACAGTACGTCCTTCGCGACGAGGTACGCGATACGCACAACTC
Organism: Phallusia fumigata; assembly: GCA_008931825.1. Lineage (NCBI taxonomy): Eukaryota > Metazoa > Chordata > Ascidiacea > Phlebobranchia > Ascidiidae > Phallusia > Phallusia fumigata. Next base: position 3,102 of record QXVZ01006784.1, read on the forward strand.
GAACGTTTTCTATCCTTTACAATGGATGGCAGTACGGTACGACCTTAACGAGGTACGTGGTAGCACAACTCAATATGTCGGTACTGTAACGCCATTCTCCGTTAGAAGTCGAACAAGGCATATCTAGCCCCAAATCATATTTAGGCTACCGCGCTTTTTGTTGATGATATTTGAAGATGGTGGATCATGCAGCAGAGTCAGGGTCATAGCTATTTTGGAGCCAAACACCCATAGTTTGAATTTCTCACTAAATTTGTGTATGTACCATTCAAAGCACCTGGAAACGTTTTTCAAAAACCCAGACAAAGAAATGACACTTATTTTAGAGACAGAAGGTTAATCTAAAAATTCTGCCGTTAATTTTATCTTTATTGCACCTTCCGTGGAGCGTCAGCTATTTATTGCGGATAAGGTCTTTTGCGAAAAATTACACCAGCGCCAACGAACACTGCAACAAATAAATATAGGCAAATTTAACTGCATGATTTCACGATTAATGTTCATTAGAAGCCATGGCGAGCGCAAGTTTGGTAATCCGGAGCATGCCATATTTTAAAGCGTACTCCAGAGTAAGAGCACCAAATCCCCGATATAAGCCTGCGTATCCTTCGTTTGTGACTGTCGTTGAAAAACAATCTCTGACACCTTCGTATCGCGAACTCACGGCAAGGAAGCCTCGTCCACTGTCGGTGTTGTCGATTATTGTGCGGGTACCCTGAAAATTTAAGTTCAAAATTTTGTTTGAGCGTCAGTGCTTCCAAGAGTTATCGTTCAACCATTATCTATCACCTGTCCACCGCGAGTCCTCGATGTCTTTTACTCAGTCACAAGCGTACAAAATGGTACATAGATGTGCAACAGGTTTGCCAAATTTTAAACAGGTTACATGGGTAATTGCGATTGTTTACTGTTTACAGACTATAATCTTTGTTATATAACCGAAATACTGCAACATTTTTTTAGCATAATTGTAAATACAACAAATTAAACATTAACTTATTTCACAAAATGCATGTAAAAAAGCCCAAATTTTTTTTAGGTGGGGGCCAAGTAGTGTAACTTTATGTACAACTTTCGAAAATTTGGGGGGAGAGCATGGTCCCTTTCACCCCCTGGCTATGCGCCTGTAGTGTTCCATGGTTAACAAATTGAAAACCACTGCACTCAGTAAAACTCAACTGAACTTGTATGGTACCTGTATATGAAGTCGATGTATAACTGTCTCCAATGGAAAAAGTACAATGTCAGATATAAGGTCTGCTGTAAAGCTGGCGACAAGCTCAGGATAATGAACCTGCATAGGATATGCTGTATGTTATTATATTGCAATATTACAAAGTCCAAGGACATCTTACACTTAAAATAGATTGTGAGGCATCAAGGTCAGGCGTTAGAGGATCAGGGACCACAAAACCTTGATTTTGAAATACTGGCGATCTAGGCTGCAACCTAGCAAGCCTTTGCTGGTGACGGTGATTTGCGTAACTCCTCATAAAGTGCAAGATCAGTTTCTCTAGCAGAGAAGACAGGAGGTACCTAACAAAAGTAACAAACAAACTGAAATGCTTTTCCAAGTCAATGCAATAACTGACCCTAATTGTATTATGTTTGCAAGCATAAAAGTATGTATATGTTTACCTCATCAGTGAGTGACATACAGTGGGTAAAAGTAAGTGATAGAAAGGAATAAGTCTGTGACTTTGAACCCCAAGTCCAAAAAATCTGCAGAAACCTTCAGTAAGACATGAAAACACACCAGGCGATTCACTGGTCATTTCACTCTAATAAAAATGGTGCATTGGTTCAAATAAATTGGTAAAAACATAATGACTGTATAGTATAACTGAAGTTGTACCTGTACACTCTCAACCAGATGTGCAGAGTAAAATGGCGCAACAATGATTGCAGAAATAGTTTTTAGTGCCATGTGTGACATGCAGGTGCGTAATGAAAGGTTGTTGGTCACTTCTCTGGGAAATTTACCAGAGGAGAGCTCACTAATGGCAGTTTCTGATCCGATTTCTATGGCAGTTACCCACAGGTTGCTTCCAATTCCCTTCCACAAGCAAGTTATTCCCTGTAGCAGCATTTCATATTTATTACTTGCTGTGACAAATCAATAGAAAACAACATAAATTGTCCTAAGGTAAAAAGGGGCAGGACATGGTGCAAACAAACACATACCTGTGCACGTTGCATGTTTATTGCTGTTCGCACAAGTGAGAAGGGCATCAAATGGTACTTCTTGCCAGAATAGTTGACCTACAATATTGTACATATGTAAGTGTTGCACTGCGCCTCATAGACCACAACAATTGTTTTTGTACCTGACATTGTCTTCTGAGAACTAAACAAGGATATGCCACAAGTGAATTGGACAAACCACTTGCCACACTTGCGCCAAATGAGGCCAATCGCTGATTGTGTTCTGAATATTGTGGCACACATTTTGGAATCGGTATGCTGGATGATGTTGTTGGGTCACAATCATCTTGCCCCTTGTCAATTCCATAGTGTTGCATGATTTTTTGGAGTTCAGCATCCCCTTGGTGCATTTTGGTAGCAGGCCTCATCATAATTTGCTCCGGAGTGTCATCTTAAAAATATTAATCAGGGTTGCATACCAGCGACAAATAAGATTTTGATAAAATACATACTTACCAATAGGGCTTTCATATCTTCTAATGCTGTCATCAAAGTGCACTCGAGGTCTTATACCAAATTCAGGTGTGGAGGCACTTGATTTAACTGAGCTAGGTGGTGCCCCATGCAAGCGATTGTAGCTTGGCCCACGAAATATTTTTTCTTTCTTTCGACGTCTTTCCATTAACAGTTCTTACTTTTTTTTATTAAATTAAAAACTCTGCTGAAGAAATTAAAAACACAATTGATTAAACGCTTGGATAAAAAATGGTTTGCCAATTTATAAGCAAAAATAAAAAACAGCATATTGTGTTGACATTGTTACTATCAAAACAAACCAAAAGTTAATTTATTCTATGATTTAAAACATATAATGGTCACTTCATTTTATTTCTGCCAGCTTTCTCCAAATGAAAAAAGATCCGTGCCTCCATAGGTTCAAACAGGGCAGTTCAACGCAACTTAATAATAGATGCACCAAGTTTACAAAGATTACATTTCCGGTCCTTCACCCCCTGGCACCAGCATTGTTATGTTGTTCCCGTTCAGTAAAATTTGATCCAACTTTGATATCCGCCTCCCTTCTGATGTGCTTTCATATTCAGTCACATCCTCCAAAACCATGTTTACAAAGTCATCAAATCCAAGCAGTGTCCCAACAATTTCTTTTTCACTTTTCATGATAATATGGATTCTGGACCCAATGCATTTGTCCACCAACTCCAAGGGCAGAAGTTGAGAAGGATTTACACCACCAGCGGCCATATTTATGGTAATGTTAGTACAATGTCTTATACCTATTAAACACAATAATAAAAAAAAGTTGGGAAGGCTATATCATACAAAAACCAGGTTTAATGTTGGTTTAAGTTAAAAAATGTAAATGCCAGCTAATCAGAAAAAATGGCATTTTGATGTTGATGTTAAGTGACTTTTGATATATTAACTATACTTGAGTGACCTTGTGGACATAAAAATCAATTCAAATTGTCAGATATTAAAAGCATCTGGATTTAATGTTCTCAGTTGAATATCCCTACAAAATAAACAATTATTATTTAACAAGTATCACAAATTTCTACTTCAACAGCACACCTGTGAAGTTCAAAATAAGTTATATTCAAACTGCTGAAATTGGGTTTTTAAAGTTATTGGCAGTGTTTTACCCAGGTTTTGAAAAATTGTTTTTAGCATTTGTTGTTGAACGGCAGCAAGACTTTTCAGAAATGGGTGACACACAATGGAAAAGGTTGACAAGCACTAATTGTGCCAACTTTCCACACAACCATCATTGCAGATGCAGCCAACCTCAAAAGTATTTTGTGACTGCTGTGACCTGGCATAGAAGTGTCCATTACACTCTACAGTTTTTAAAAACCTTATCTTGGTGAATAATTTGTAAGCTGGTGGCTGGGTGTTGTCCTTACCCCAGACTAGACTAACTAAAAGTGTACAAAGCATAAACATGAAAAAACTAAAATTCTGTAAACAATGTTCAACATGAACTTAATCATTTGCAAATTATCAAAAACACATGCATAACAACATAAGAAAATAAAATACATGTATTCTTCTAGCAAAGAGCCTATAAGTTAACCTTAGTCTGCCTAATGCTTAATGCCTACATTCCTTGCTTTAGAGCTGATCTTCGTGTTTGCAAGCACAAACAACATATTTGTCTTTCATAAATAACAAGATCGTAAACAACATAATTTACAGATAGCTGAAACAGTCCCAACCGAAGTCCACAGAAAAGTGTTTGATAGATAGACTTTGGTTCTAACAGTTAAGCCTTTGTTAAACAATTAAAGCAACCGTGACGTCATAATTCAAGTTTAAAAACTTAAACTACAAAAATCCACAGCACGTTATGTACAGGTTTTATTCATGCCGGTTCAGTCATATTTTGTTGCAAAGTCTTGAGTCGTTGTGAACAAACTTTGTTCACACATTTGTACAAAACAAATGTTGTGATTGTCAAAAAACCAAACCTATTCTTGAAAGGGTAATGGTTAAAGAGTCACTGCATAATATTTTGTGACTTTGAAAGTCCTAGAAAGACGCACACGAAGGGCTCCGGACCTTTAGTTAACCTTGAGCTGAGCTCTTTCAGGCCCTGCATAGGGTGTTGCCATAGCAACGTTTAATCGTTTGTTGTATTTACAGATGCAACTCTAAGGCTGTTTTTTAGGTAATAGGTTCTGAAAAGTAGAGAATGTTAGCAGACGAACTGTCCATCCCCAAGCAATCAAAACTCCCCGAGAACAGTGCCTTCAAACAGCAGAGGCTGCCAGCCTGGCAACCAGTTTATACTGCAAAAACTGTTCTACCTATATTTGTCTGTGTGTCAGTCACATTTTGTGCAATTGGAGCAGTTCTGTTGATCACATCCTGGGGTGCTACAGAGTATTCTTATGATTACACTGATTGTCAATCAGTGGATGACTCTTCAGTTCAATGTAGCAGTCTTGTTGGAAACCTTTTAGAAGCAGCACAACCTTGTACTTGCTCTTTTAACATAAATGTGCAAAATTTACTTGTGGGCAATGTTTTTTTTTACTATGCATTGGAAGGCTTTTACCAAAATCATCGCCGTTATGTGAGGTCTCGGGATGACAATCAGCTCATAGGACAGAATGTGGATGCAACTAACGTAAATGATGACTGTGCCCCTTATGATGTATATCGAATCAATGGCGAAGAACAAGTTTATGCTCCATGTGGAGCAATTGCCAACAGCCTTTTCAATGATTCCTTCACTGTTACCTTCGGAAACCTGTCTATACCTGTTTCAAAAACTGGTATTGCATGGCCATCTGACCATTCTGACAAATTTAACAACCCTCCTGGGGACATTGTATCTGCTTTCAGTGGAACCAGAAAACCAATGTTTTGGCAAACACCTGTGCACTTTTTAGACAATTCAACTGAGCTTAACAATGGCTATAAAAATGAGGCATTTATTGTGTGGATGAGAACAGCAGCATTTCCACAATTTCGTAAGCTTTATGGCTATTTAAACAGACAGGATATTTTGTTTCAAAATGGTTTGCAGTCTGGCCTCTACACTGTTCAAGTATCCTATAATTACCCGGTTACAGGGTTTGGAGGAAGAAAAAGGTTTATTTTGGCAACCACAACTTGGATGGGTGGAAAAAATGACTTTTTAGGAGTTGCCTACATATGTGTGGGTATTCTTAGTGGTTTTTTGTCCATCATTTTATGGGCAATTCATCTAGCAAGTCGTAAAATGCATGTTATTAATGTCAGACCAACTAATTGAGCAGCCTATAGCAACTGCATTTACATCCAAATTTATGCTGTTTGAGTTAAAATCTAGTCCTGCACTTAACGCTAATATTTTACCTGAAAATTTTTCCTTATTTTTAGTATTGAATATTATGCATAAAATCAACGCCCATACCCACTCTAATATATATTGCTTTTTGTACTCTATCACTGTGGTAAAAAATACACTTGTTGTGATTCCTTTACCTAAAAAGATGTATATATATTTTGACTTTTGGTACACACTTGTTTTGGTGTATATAACTTTGTTTTTTATGTACTGACATTCTTCAGAAGAAAAATATAAATGTGTTTCTTTTGACAATGTTGCTTTGGATAAATATGAAAACTTGTCACCCTTGCAAGGTTTTATTATAAAACAGGCAAAATATTGTACAAACAATCAAAATTTTGAACAATGAGTTTGATCTCACCAGCTACATGGTATTGCTATAACAATGCAAATGTTAGGAACACAATTTACAAGTTAGTACAATCACAAACAAATTTACTACAAGACTATTAAGTACAAACTACACCAACTTTTGCTAGAGTTATTTAAAGCCAGTGAATTATTTGCATTATAATCCCAAACAATTCAACACCAATGGCAATCACAGCACACATTTGTGTAACAAAATAGGGCAGAAAATTTTTGTGTATTTTGAGTAGGAACACCTAAACTGTAACTCAATGTTCTGACAAGGTACCTGCAACAACAGTGCCCCGATATAACACAATTCACATTCCTTTGAAACAGAAAACTCAGTTTAGGGATGAGCGGTACAATAAGTAATCTTTAATCAACTTCGGCATGGTCAGTGATTCGATGTGCGGTGTAGAAAAATGTTGCCTTGCAGCAAGACGGCTTAGATGGCGGAGCATTTTTACACCTGTTTCCTTGTCATGTGCTACAGTGAGGGAACCATCCTGTTTGCTGTAGAATTAAAACACATTTCAATGCCAATTATTGACTGGTTATATTTAAATGAAAAATACATTTAGGCAGGTAAAAAAATAACAGCCCAAAAGGTCAGTGAAACTTTTCATCAGATTTTTAAATTAGGCCCTTGTAATAAGGTGAAGCTTGAAAATACTGCAGGTGCTTGAAACTATTTTGATTCAAACTCCCAAAAAGTTTCAATGCCCTAATGGCATTTCTCTTTCAGAATATTTGTGTGTGCAAAATACAACAAATGCTTTCACTGATATACTTACCCAACAGCTAAAATGCTTCCATCGGGAGAAAATCTACATTGGTGACCGAACTTTGATAGATTTGTTTGCACGATTGTCACCTGGTCATCTCCCCACATTTTCCATACCCTTAAGCTGAAAGAAAAACAAATTTTCCACATCCCGATCTTAATACATATGAGTTATTTCACAAAAACACACTGTAAAAATGAACCAAGCCCTTAAGTTGCCTGCAGACAAAATAGTGTTGTTGTGATGCTATTCAAATTTGCACAAACAAATATTTCAAAACAACAACACATAGTAAGTTACACATGATCCCTCCACTGTGATTCTACCTTGATGTTTCCTTGCATTTATTCTTCTGCAAGAAAGTCCACACAGGTTTGCCTGTTAGGAGTAGGCAAGAAAGTTTCTGGTACACACAATGAAATGACACAGCACATTTTATAATGCTATCAGCTTTTTGTAACCAACTACAAATCTAACACCATAACTGTAAATTTTAATTGAACTGTATCATCACCATGTTCGACAATTCTGCATTAAATATTTTTAAATTCGTACAAAACCAATATAGTTTAACTTTGGTGTGTGTTTTACTGCATAGGTCAAAAGTATTAGCCTTCTTAGGACTGTATATCATTGAAGGGAAGTGTTTTAGAATTTTAATGCAACAAAACAATTTCTAGCACTGTTTCAAAAACAGTAAGTAATTGAAATGACCTTGTTTATAAACGTGTAAATTTATACTGTTCATGCAGTACCAACTAATAAAAAAATCCTTCATGTTATTATCTGAATTACTGCTAAAAATTCACAGGCATTGTTTTAGCAATTATGACAATAGCTACCTCACCATGATAGGGTATTAAGGTTGGCCAGCACACGAAATCTGTCTACATATATATTTCATACACTTCATTACTTCAAACCGACTAATTGCGCGCGCGACCTCGATTGACTCACCAGTTGTCTTCGCAAACTGTTGCAAGCTTCGTCCCGTCGTTTGAGAAGCAAATTGACGTCACCCACGATCCGTTTGCACCGCCTGCGTAAATCGGACAGGGCATCGGGTATTGGTGCCTAAACATAACGCAACGCTTACGTATACTGACGTCATTCAGTGTCGCCAACTAAAACAATCACTTACGCTAGAAGTGATATTTGACTTCCGGTAAAAGGGTCCCAAACAATGGCTGTTGTGTCGTGGGACGCAGTGGCTAGTAAGGCCCCATCCGGTGACCAGGAACATGCAACAACGTCGTTATTGTGGCCTCGTAACCTCAACGCCAGTTCAAACGAACGTTTGTGTATAAGTTTCCACACAATGACCTGATAAAATATAGTGATTTAATACCTATTAATGTATCAGTATCTGCTACCGAAAAAATGTACAACTTAAAGTATCAAATGCAACTTGTAAAAGAAGCAACTTGGCCACGATATGTATGTGTACCAATTCGGTTGATGACTCGTTCAACAGTGCACAAACACGCTAATACGTCACAGCAGTGATTAACGCCGTACAGGGTATTTGGCAACTATAGTAAAGGTGGGCATAAGCATAGATTAAAAGCGAAATCCCAAAGACCGGGTAGTTTGTGCATTTGTATTTAATAGTTAGCCCAAACTTTACCAACCACAATCATCAACACGTTGGCTTTAGTTATCAAGGCGAACGTGTGAGCCACTAGTATATCGATCATAACTGTCAAGTGGCAATACATTGGTCCCTAGTTTTATGTTAAACGAATGTAGAACCAGTGAGCAAACAAGTTACCTTCCTGTCTGGACCCAGTGTCAACTAGGGGTGAGCAAATAACTAAAATGTGAAATATAAGCATGATGCAACAATTGCGTTACGGGATTTCCGTGTCTCACACCAGCCATTGGGGATATCAGGTTAAGAGTTTCATTGTGAGGTTCTTGACAAATTGCCCCGAGCTATGCCATTTAAGGTTGTACAAGGACAAATGTAAAGAGAGCAACAAAACCTTTGTATGCCTTTAACACAGGCTGATCATTTTAGGAGTGACTATAAATGTCACAAATTATTACCAAAACGCAGCAAGTTACTTCATTTCGTGCAAACACATCAAACGACCTGGGCTGGTCGTTAACGAAGATAAGCGAAGTTTGTAGCACTTACGCCAAAAAAGTTAACTCATTAAAAGGGTATTTATGGTTAGGTACACAAGATACAGACTCAAAGACTAGCTAAGTTAAAAACATTACTGCCAGAGAACTCGTTTACAGTGAATACATTTTATTGCAAATGCTTTGACAATACAAGTTCTTTGGCAGTTATGTTTTTAATTAGGGGTGTGTATGGTTGTTGAAAGGACTTACAGACTTTCCCATTCCAACAGAAGCCAACATGTGTGGATTGCTAGGTGAAAAAGCACAGTCACTAATGGGTAGGTTGTGTCCTGTGATTGTCAATGACATGTTTCCATCATCTTCTAAATCCCAAACCTAAAAAAATATATAAATGAAATAATTAACAATCAGCTCACACAACTGTAAAGAGAAAGTACTTTTCAATTTTGTGTTGTTGTTTACTTTTCAAATAACCCATGGTACTAACAGAAAGGTTAAAAAAATCTTTGGTTTAGGTTACTGACCTTAAGAGTTTTGTCAAAAGAACAAGACACCAGGATGGGAATATGGCATGGGGAAAAGGTTAATCCATTAACACGACTCGCATGGTCAGATAGGTTAAAAACCATTTCCCCTAGAACAGGTTACGATAAAATTATTATGTTTTACAATGCTAAGTTTAAACGCTTTTACAAGAAACACTGTTACAACACAAATATTTAGTACTATGTGTACATTGAAATCAATCCTCACTGGACTTACACATGATACATTAATTTCATCATACAAGCTCACAATCAGTTTAACCTAAACTGTTTTTAAACACTGGTATAATATGTTTTAGGAGGTTAGAGAACAATGCTCAATAAAATTAATGCATGCTTATTTTTATAGAGGGTTTAAAATTGTACAACCACATTTATTTACAAACACATCTAACAAACCTGTATCTGTGTTCCAAATCTTAATTTGGCCTCCTTCCAAGCCTGTAGCCAGCAGGGCAGATGAATTTGCCAGTATTGAGAAGGAGGGGGCAAATTGCATAGATACAACATTGGAGCTACAATCAATAATTCTGCCAGTGCTAAAACAATTAAATAATACTTTTACAAATGAAATGTGTACCAGTATCTAATCCAATTCAATCATAAGTAATTTTGCTTACCTATTGGATTCAACAAAATCAGAAACTTCCTTAAAAGCCTGCAAATTACTCTCCACCTTCACTTGTCCATAGCCAACTGACCAGGCAAATTTTAAACCATCTATCGAGAATGCACAACATCTTGCTTCTCTACCTGGCTTCCATCTTGTGTTTCCATAGAGACTTGATATGTGTCCCACATCAGCAAACTTTTCTATAAAGATATTTTACAGTTGAGAAAACATAAAAAATTTGAACATGTATCCACAAACACAAAATCAGTCAATGGCTGTTCACACAGTGATTGTTAAAAAAGCAGATGTCTACTGTTGCAGATTCAGTGAGAACCATTTTTAGTTAAGATGTATCCACAAGCAACTTTTTTTTAAGATGTATAACTTTAGTTTTTAACACCAATTTAAAAAAAACGTCCCAACAACCTGTGGTTGATATTTGAGCGTATGTGATTTTTCCAGTTTCTTTTGAGTTGACCATAATCTGTTAATATCCCACTTGAAAATATGACTTGCTACTTCCACAGTCAATCGCCGTAAACTTGGTGAAATCAACCGATATACATACGATAACGTTGCACTTCGAGTATGTGACAATGTCAACGTTCACAACACAGCAGAACAAAACAAAAAGCAGGCCAGCAAGCAAATACGTATAAACGACAATCCTGAAATGAGAAAAATCGTTAGTTGCAAAGCAAAAACAAAGCATGTAAATAAGTTTTACGTCGCATGACTGGCAGCCACGAAGCTTCGCACTCTAACTAACTACCGTTGATTACTGCATAGTGGTACGCTCTTCGCGAAACCCCGCACACAGCAGCCAAACAAGCACAACCACACAACGTCACCGCAAGAAAATTAAGAAACCAATGCGCCATCCTGACATCATCGGCGCTGCTCTTTTCACTGGTGATTGGATAAAAGCTGGGCATATCAACACGCCCCCTTTCGTAGTAAAACGACGCATCGAAGTTTTCAATTGGAATGAAGCAAAACAAACAAGAATGGTAATTATTCCCCGTTCTGCAGCTTATCAATGCACTTTTGGCACGATATAATTGATGTATTAGCATAAAACTTCCACACCTGGATAGCGTCATGGAGTTGAACTCTAGCGGTTTAGTTTCCCCCTAGCCCCAGCGGTAATGTTTTGTTTTTTTTCGAAATAAGTGTGACGAAATTGTCAAAAAATTTGCAAACTGTGGGTAGCGCGACTGTCTTTTGCTGGCATGGTCGTGGGTTCTAATCCCGACCCGGTCACTTGTGTTTTCCTGGGCGAGAAACTTGAACGGCATTGCTCCAACCCAGGTCTGTAGAAAACATTTCGACTCTGAGTGGACCCAATTGGTTGACCCAAATTGAAGTCATCATTTCAAAAATTCTAAAGTGCTAAACAATAAATAATCCAACGGAACTGCAAGCAGGTAGCTCGACAGTTGATTCATTGTGAGCAAAACTTATTCAGGCGTTGTTTTGCCACCCGAAGATAAAAATGTTTTGTCAAACAAACATGTTACGAAAACATATATGGCCGTGATGGAAAACAGAGAACGCAGATCAGGTGCGACACCTAACGCCCGATTTTTTTAAGGTCTATCGTGAAGGACGAAAAATTGTTTTCGTTTACGCCAGGTTGGTCGTCTGTAGTCTGTGGATTCTTTAACGGCGTAGCAATCCTATTTTTGTGGGGAAGGAGCTTATTAACATACTTATTGTATAACTTAAAGATTTTTTCTCGCGGTAACCAACCTTGATGTACAATTTAGAAATTTGGAGGGACATGATCCGTTTTGACCCTGCTGCAAATATTTAATTTTCGGGACATGACCTCCCCTTTGCTTATGCCTACAACCCAAAGCGACCCTCATGAATTTACGAAGTGTCTTGGGCTTTCTTCCTAATCGTCCAAATAAAAAACTCTGTAAGGATCAATTTAACAAACATATATAGGACTGTCTTTGGCAACTTTGAAAACATTAAATCCACGTTTAGGTGACAAACCGATATCTGTACGTGTAGTCTTGTCGCGTTTGTTACAAAGCTATATGATGTTTGTCACAAAGCTATATAAGCATTGAGCGGCCTTGTTCAGGGTATGGTTAGAAATAGGGTTGCCAACTCTGTTAAGCTACAATAAAGGACAAAAAAACTTGATTGATATTTTATCATGTTTCGAAAACACACTTTCAATTAGTATTTCGATCTGATAATGACATTTAACAAGTCAAAACAATTTTAAAATTAAGGAGTGTTATTTCGAATCTCAATAAAGCACAAGGACAAATAGCTGAATAAAGGATTGAACTTTGAAATTAAGGAGGGCTGGCAATCCTAGTTATGTTTAAATAAACGAACACCACCTCAGGTCAGCTTAGTACTTTGGCCAGTTACGTCAAAACACGTTTACTGCCAACAGCCCACGTTTCACCCACGTTTGAAATCTAGCGACCGCACGTCAAATTTTGCTATGGATAATACGTCACGTCCAAATCATTCATCAATGCTCAGAATTACACAGATAGGCAGTGAAAGATCAATTTGGTATGTGCATGATTGAACATCTTTCAATAAAGGTATGTGAGGCTGTGTTAAAAACTAAAAAAATTGTAGGCAATGTATAAGTTGAGGCCAATTTGTGCTCAAATAAAAGCATTTCCAATCAGTGTCCGATTTTTGTATAAAATAAACAAGCTGTAGCTTAAGGCCTTACAGCCTGAAGGGGCTTAAAAATTCAAGATTAAAATTTATTTTACTCAATGTGTCGTCCTAATTGTCTTAAAATTCCTTTTTTATTATTACATGTAAATAAATTATTAAAAATTCAAGGTAACTGAAAAGGCCAGGGTCT
>QXVZ01006796.1:0-17077 GCA_008931825.1 Phallusia fumigata
ATAAAATGTGTCTTGTGATGAATAAAAGTTCGACGTTGCTTGGTACCAGAAAACAAAGCGACAAGATTATTACTTAAGCAATGAACATCTGAACGCAAGGAAACTGTTTGTCATAATTATTACCAAGGATTGGTGGGTTTCGGCTAGGGAGTAAGTTTTGTTCATAGACCATGTCAAATGTGTCGAATAATTTATTTATGTTTTTCTTCTTTCAGTACGCGAAAGCGAGACAGCGATTTTTAACAGTTAATTATATATTTACAGTTTTTTAATCCCATGAAACCTAATCGCAATATGTAGGGATAAGAATCATTAGTGATGACAAAGGAAAGCTCGTTTGGAGCCAATGTTAAGCATATAACCTGTACCGGAAGGTTTTAACCTATGTTGTAGATCGACAACTGGTTGCTGTTTGATCGGATAGCTGTAGTTTCTACGAAATCCATTAAATACAAAACTTACCGGTTTGATTAGATTTTCTTTCTCCGACATTAAGTCGATGTCTCCAAGATACTGAGAAAAGACTAGAAGTCCACCTGTTGCTATGACAGCCACCGCAGTTAGCAGGCTCCAGTCCACCGGAATCTTGCAGAGTCCGTTAAAGTTTCAAGTCGTTTCATTTAACAAAGTGACAAGCATATCCAGACATTTTTGAGTCGACGCATCACCTTTAAATACACCTTGCGATGCAACATTTTTTTGTCTCGTAAAAGTGAACAAAGAAATCTCAACCTATTCTCTGTGTCGCAATTTAGCATCATATCTATATGATCCGACATATTGAACCTGCGCAGTACTGAGCGGACCTGCAGTTTTTGAAGACATGGCATTTTAGATTGTGCAAATGGGTTTAATGATCCAAAGATGATTGGCTGTCTTTACAATGGTTCCTTGATTGGAAGCATTCGCACACGTATTCGTAACATTCAATTTTTGAGGAAGTAACATTGTTTTGACGAACTTTTGCCATGTACACGGCAAAACTGAGTGCAAAACAGAAACATTGTACGTAGCCGTAGCCCAATAGTTAATGGTGTTCACGAAAACACTGTTTTGGAGTGCTGTTAAATCGATAGGTTGTTCGTTCCATCATTGTTTGTTTGAACCATTGTTTGTGTTCTTATTTGAGTGCGTGGGCAGGAAACGGTTCAGGTTGCTTGCTGCGTGGTTGCTCTTTGGCATCTTTACACAGGCAGTCATATTAAAACAAGTTAAGTCCACCGCTCTGTTTGCCAAAATTTGAAGTTTTGTGAGAAAATGAAGTTCAAATTTACAATCGGCGTGACTTTTATGACTCTGGGAGTAGTTCTAGTCTTTATTCAATACCGCGAAGAAGCTTGGCGTTCAAGGAGAGAAAATCTGATCAAAATGGTAAATATTGTACGTTACACTTCTTAAATACAAGGAATGCGTTACTATTTGACAGCAACAGGTTATAGCCCAACAACATCAATAAAGACCATCAGGTAAAAGTTTCTACGTCTTTTGTGGACCTCAAACGAGCTTTCAACCTTGACGTTTTTAACATTACATTTTGCAATTGGGTTTACTGTCATTTAAAACCACTTTTAACGCCGTTGGCAGCACGAAAATGGCTTCTGTGTCGGCGTTGGTACTCTATGTAAACACGGTTGAACTTCAAAATGACAAACCAAGAAATGTTAAAATTATATGCATTGGGGTAAAATTTACAAGCCAGAATTTACAGAAGAAGTTCTCAAAGTGGGGTCCGGGCCCCCCTAAGGGTCTATGAGGCGATCTTAGGGGGCCGACACGTCTTCAGTGTCACTTAGTCGATGATATTATTACGGATGTACGTTTGATGTGCAGCTTTAACTGCCCTTTTGTGTCACCATCGCGCGATTCTGCTCTGTGTATGCGGTTGTTGCGCACGCAAAGCGTTGTTGGTGTAAATTTGATTTGAGTCAAATTTTTAACGGACCGCGGGCATCGAAAATACTGCAACGGGGCCGTTGTGCAAATNGAGACGGCCAACCACAAACATTGTTTTGAAGCGCATTAAAACGGCAAAAGCTTTCTATGTTGTTGAAAAGATTCATTGACGTTCGGTTTTCAGATTATCGGAATCGGAGGAAAGAAGTGCGGAACTGGTGCGTTCCGTGAATTCCTGAACTTGCACAGTCAAGTACGCCTCTCCACATCCTACGAACCCCACTATTTTGACGACAAATACGACAAAGGAGTCGAATTTTACAAGTAGGCTACCTGTTGTCGTTTGCTGCGTTTTAGGTTTATTCCGAACCTCATCAAGGTGGCCCATATTATACACATGCTTGCTGATATAGCACAACTGCCACAGCTGAAGCGAAGAAATGACTTTCCCATGACCAAAATTTGTCACCGTCTCGCTTGGTCCCAAAAATGTTAACGGACATGCAAGAGGAAAAAAGTCAGTCGGCATCTTTTACACAGAATTAGGCTGCTAATTCTCAATCGTAGGCGAAACAGACAATCAATCTTAACCTAAAACTAATTTGTGAGTGATTGGCAGTCCGCTACTGTTGGATTGGTACTTTGGGCCTTTGCAAGCTCAAGTCCCAAACAGCAGCGCGATAATTGCAACAAATTTAATCAAGAACTTTTTCAGGAGTCGAATGCCACTGACAACAACAGACGAATTCACCTTTGAAAAGACACCTATGTACATCGTTACGAAAGCGGTTCCGCAGCGCATCATCGACACTTATGCCAAGGAAGGGTTACCCACTCCGAAATTCGTGTGGGTAGTTTGCGATCCAGTGCAGAAAGCCTTCTCCGATTTCTCACAAACTAAAAGACACACCGACGATCCGGGCAAAAGACGTTTGGTATACCTATTGTTTCGAGTGACTTTGTTTGTTTAATTAAGTTTAGATAACCAAGTAAACGAATCCGTACAAATCATATGGGTTTGTACCTACCATGTACAGTAAACGTGCAATCGCGTTGGTAAAATGGCCTTGATTTTTTTGTTTGAATTCAGGTCGGGGAGTTTAGCAGCTTCGACGATTATGTCAACTTCGGCCTTGCAAAAATCAAAACCTTTGCGCCACCGAGCGACAACGTGTACGATTTCTATCCGCATATGGATTCCTTGTTCGAAGATAGGAAACTACGGTTTCTGCTGCGAGGAATATACTCCTACTTTTTTCAACATTGGTTGAATTTTTTTCCTCCCGAGGATATTGTGATAATCAACGGGGATCAACTTCTTATTAACCCGGGCAAGGTCATGGTCGAAGCACAAGAGAAGTTGGGTTTAAAGGTGGAAGTTGGATCAGAAAATTTCGTCTATGTGCCTGAAAAAGGTCTTTACTGTGTGAAAATCAACAGCACACAGAATAGCTGTCTTAATGAGAGAAAAGGACTCACTAGGAATATCGTTAACGGCACAGTGGCTCAATCGGCGCTTTCTGGCGACGCACGAATGAAACTTGACCAATTTTACAAACCTTTCATGGAACATTTCCGAAAACTCATGCAATGACAGAAAATGCCTCAAGTAGTGGTGCTATCACCTGTACCGACCATATGCAGAAAATATCTTTAACCTTTTGTGCTTAACCACATATTCGCTGTCACGTTTCGTTGGCCAGTGGTTCTTAGCCTTTTTATTACCGGTACCCTTGAGAAGAACCTAACGCAAAAGCAAGTGAAACGGTTTTAGTTTTCATAACTTTCCACTGATTCCAATGCATTCTATGGCAGTACATTCTACCCTTATTGTAAACNTTTGGGGGGCAGACCTGGGATCGCAAAACCTTTAATAGTATTTTGTATCAGTTGTCTTGTCGGGAGGAATGAAAAGTTCCGAAACAAGCAAAATGGGATAGGCATCAAAAAGTTGGGAACCCCGCACTACGCGTTTGCTGTAATGTGCAAACAAACGCTTTGGGTTTCACAAGTTAAAAGTGTTTGGTTGCAATGTTTTCAAGGCCTTGATCAGCGAGGAATTTCTCTTTGCCACAAAACTTCAAGCTTAAACAACAACCACCCGCTCGCACCAATCAGCGTCCGCCACGTCACAACGGGTGATCTTGGCAAATCGAAAAAGAGATTTATTTGCGAAAGGTCGACTCGGGACAAGACAGGAAACGGGCATAAAACTGCGCAAAATCGATTTTACCCTATAAGGGTGGGTGATTGAAAATGATGAGATCCCATCACAGATGTCCAATCGTTGTCCCAGCGTGGCAAGGTGAGACAGGCATATGGCAAAACGTGTCACCTTTTAACAGAGGCTATCCGGATGTGACTTGACATGTTTGTTGAACATGTGTTTAAAAGCATAACTGCCAGAGAACTTGTTTATAGCGAATACATAATAATGACATCGGCGATTGTAAAAACGTTTGCAATAAAATGTATTGAGTTAGGCAGTTATGTTTTCAACTGGTTGTTTGTTCCTATTTTCAAAATAAGTTGTATAACTTTTAAGGGGGTTTATAATGAAGATTTTGTGGTCAAACATTCTCCGTAAAAATTACTTCGTTTCCAACATTTAGCGAACCTTCACAAAGCCTGCAAGCAAAAAGCGTAAGCACATAAGAAGAAAACCCTTTGCGCGAAAATTTCTATGCTGCTCATGGTTTTCTCCCAGTGCGGGGGTTTTGTGAGAACTGGCACAAAGTACAACAGGCACATAACACAGTGCAAGATTATGGGCATGATAAACATAATCCAACTAATCCCAAGATTAGAAATAAAAGGCTTTGGTTTATACAACAAAGGGATGATCAATCAAACGACGAGATCGGTTAGCGAAAAAACGGTCACATGAATATTTCATACTGTAAAGTTTTTGCTACAAAGACACTGACCAACTTCAGGAGTTCAAATTACCTGAACTGCCATGCTTACGACAAACATGAAAAATCAACTGACTAAATCACAGTTTTTACTCTGTGCTTCCTTTTTTTTGTGAATCGACAGTTTCAGTTTCAGGCAGCGACGTTTTGGAATTCGATTCTTCCGTTAAGGCTTCTTGGATTCTTCGCGCGTTTGCATAGCGTTTCTGCATGATCTCCAGTTTGTTTCGCAAAGTGCAAATTTCACAACTTACATGGACAGCTGTTCAAAAAATTTAGAAAATCAATCATCACTGAATTAAAGTAGTGGTTTCTACTGCAATATTTTAGAAACTTAAAATATTACCTTTTGTAAAGGCACTTTGTGCTTGACGTAAACTTTGTGGAGCTAAAACAGCAAACCACCTAAGTGGGTCAGTTGAGGAAGTTTTAGGTTTTTCCTTAATATTCATTTCTTGCAGAAGGGAATCCAACTCCTTGTCATCATCTTCTTGGGTGTCAGGTTGGGAACCTTTGCGTCTTCTCCGCAGTTCCGTGCTCTCAGACCCCTCAGCTTGAGGATCATCGCTTGCAGATTCATAGAACTTGGAATTGACACATTTTAAAATGTCCCATTTTTCTTCAGCATCGTCATCACATTTGCTAAAAAAAGAATGTTAACAGCTTAAGACCTATTCTTTTTTTTTAAATTGTACCATTTTTACCCACTTGATAGTTACCTGCAATCTACAAATAATTTAGGTGTCATTTCAGCAGCATATTGTAGCTTAGAGACACGGTCCACCCCCAATGCATATCGGGCTTTAGCAAGGCACAAGAACCCATCTTGAAGGCATTTCTCCTGTTCTTGCTTTTTCTCATGAATTTCAGAAACAAGTTCCAGCAGATTTAAACAAAGTAAATCTAATTCCCTGTCCTTATCAGCGGCCATCTGTGTTCCAATAACCTGAAAAGAGATCATGTAATGAGCAGAGAAGACAGACACAGTTCTGTTTAATACAATATGCAAAGATAAAGATTGGAAAATTAAAAATTCATGTTGTCAATTTTCAAGAGTCAAATTGTATTCCCAAGGTGTATTAAAAAAGATAGCAAAATAAAATAGGTTACAAAACATAAAATAGGACGTTTTCCAAAACTCACAATTGCACACAAGTTTGCCAAACTAATGGGATTTACAAACTTTGAGAAAGAGACTTTGTAACTGCATATACCGGTTTTCATTATGTGCAGAAGCAACTCTGTAAGTAAGGTGCAGATAAAATAAGTTCTGAGAAATTTTTTTTTTGAAAACAAATATCAGCTGCGTTTTATTTAAGAAACTGAAATTTATAATCAGCTGCATTTTTTTCAAGAAACTACAATTTTTAAAGAAAGATGGGCCATCAAAATATGGTTTAATATGGTTTTGACGAATCATGTTCCAACAATAAACAAACTAACACTATTAAGTTTGACTAACAAGCTTAAACTGATAACATAGTTGTACATGAAGTTTCCCTCAAAAACATGCATACAACAACAACACAAGAACTGCATGATGAGTGGTGACCATAAAAATAAAGGTAAAAACTGTCCAGCAACCGCATTGTTCACTCCATACATGGCCCTGTGTCAAATAAAAATCAGTGTCAATCCGAAACAGAAAACCTAATCCTCGTCACTGCTTTCCCGTCGATCTGGGTCATTTTCCCTTGCCTGAACACCACCACCGCTCTCAGGCAATAAACTGTAGCTGTGAAGAAATCGCTCAACGTCCACCGCAAAAAAGTCATCACCGAATATGTCCGTCAGATGCACAAAGTTTCCGATGATTTCATTGTTTTTGTATGCCAAGAGTGCTGGAAGCGCATTGTTGATAAACTCTGATGAAACTCGAGCATCTGTGGCTTTGATGCGACAGAATTTCACAGTGCGATATTCTTTTGACAGAACCTAAAAATATAATGTGTTGAAGAAAAACATTGCAAAGGGTCTGCAAGTTTAAATATTCAGCAAGAAAATTGCAGAAATGTAAATCTGAACTGGCACCTGCAAACATCCGTTCATTGTTATGCAGCCAGGATGGTTATCATCATATATGTGGATAATGATGGTAACAAAGCGTTTCTCATTTTCTATTTCCTCCACATAATTAGATGCATCCAAATTAGTTAACTGAAAACAAAACAAACAAATCAGCAAAATAAGCAAAACAAAATGGTTTTCTTCACACTGACCAGAATAACAGAAACCCAAACTCATTCATTGTAACAGGATTGGGAAGCAGATCAAAGGTAAATTTTCTACTTTTAGGAAAAAATAGGTATATACCACCTTGACTAGGTCTCAGTTTAACAGTGAGCAAAGATATTTAAGAGGAAAAGAAACAAAATAATTTTATGAGAATAAAATTTTAAGACTGCAAGAACACTTTTTAACCTGTTAAAATGCTGTTATTGTGCACTAAAGCTCAAGACAACGACATAAAAAATTTTGGGTAAGTTATAGCTGATTATAAGGCCTCTGGGGCATTTTGCCATCAACATACCTTTCCAAATGTTATCCCAGCCCATCGTGATGCAAACTTGTGCTGCAACTCAATCATCCTTTTCCTATTATACTCCTTTAAAAACTTTTCATCCTCATCATCAATGTCATCCGACTTGTCAGCATTCGGATCACATGTCATTGACAGTTTTTCCAGTAGCTTCTTGCGCTCAATTTCCTCCTTTCTTCGCTTCTCCATTGCCATACGTTGATAGCTTTTCCAGTCTTCAATCACACCCTTTGGGCCAGTTTGGATCACTGATTTTCCATTGGACTGTCTTAATGGGGCAGGGTTGGTCGATGGTGTGTTCACAGGATCTTGATCATTGTCTTCGTCTTCAGACGAGCTGCAGTAGTAGTCCACCTTCTCACCTAACATTTTGTCGTCCGTTGAACTCAATGCCATTTTACAGTCCGTTGTTTTACGTGGCGTTGCTAATAGGGAATGAAACAGCACGCTGTCCGCGCCAGCAACTAAAAAAAACAGAAGCGTCACAAGACAATCGCGGAAACACTCTGTAACGCGATCTAACGGCGAAATGCATCTCAATATTTTGAACGCACAACGACGCCTTGTCACGACAAAAGTTTAATCATACGATTTGAAAATAAACGAAAAAACGTCGTTTAATTTTTTTGTAAGATTACAGGATTCCTTAAAAACAATCAACTTTGTTTGGAAAATAAAAAAGTAGTCTAAATTTTGTTGCAAACGAATACTGTTATTTTTAGATTTCTATGCCATGACCTATCAAAATATTTAATGAGTCATTGAATGGTAACATTGTGATCAGTGGATGTGTTTTTGTTTTGTTGCTTAATTAGTTACGTACAGTACTTATCTTACTTTTTACCTTCATTACGACGAAGAATTGATTTCCATAGTTTTCCCATCGCGCAACTGCGCAACATAATTAACGATGTATCGGAACTATCAACTATGTAACGTAAAAAATGAAATGCATTAACATTGTTTATGCAGTTGGGCATGGAGCGAAATACTATAGACTAGAGTAAGCAGAAACCTTAAGTTTTTCGTTACAACTTAAAATGTTAAAAATGAAGTAAGAATGGTTATGATGTGTACAGGTTATAATTTTCTGAGTTGTTTACAAACCCATAGGCCATGAAGACCCTTTTGTTGTGTCTTTACAGCTTATTGCAATACTGCAGCAATGGCATCTCACTTTAGTGGTGTTTTGCAATTGACTGATCTGGATGATTTCATCGCCCCATCCCAAGAGTGTGTGAAGCCTGTCCAAGTGAAGAAAGTGCCCAGAAAGAAAGGTCTTAGCAAAATACAAGTTGCCGTTGATGGAAGTTATATGGAAGTAGACACCAAATCTGGAAAGTCAAAGAAGCTGCAAAAAGCTGAGGTAGTGTCTTCAAAAAACTAAATATTTTTTTAAGCTGTACCTGTCCTCCTACAATTATGTTTTCCATTTCAGATCACGTTGAATGATTGTTTGGCATGTAGTGGTTGTATTACGTCTGCAGAAACTGTACTGGTGGCAATGCAAAGTGATGAGGAATTGTACAAGTAGGTTTATTCACAGGCATTACATTTTATTTGCTTTAATACGCACTGGTAAAAGAGTGAAACATGTTTAAAAATGGAGAATGCACTGTGCTTAGAATTGCTGTAAAAACATTTTACAAACTAAAAAAGTATTGAATTGCATTAAGGGTTTTAAACTTCAACAAAACTGCTGCAGAAGTTGATAGGAAGATAGTGGTGGTTTCAATTTCACCACAAGCAAGAGCATCGCTAGCAGCCAAGCACAAGTTACAATCATCAGAAGCTGCAGTGGCTTTGACCAACTTTTTCAAAAGTCTTGGTGCCAGTTATGTGTTGGATACCACATATGCCAGGGAACTTGCACTTATTCAAAGTGCTGAAGAGTTTATAGAGAGGTATTGTCAATGTCCTAATTCTAAAATGTATATTTGTTTGTTTAAACATACCTTTCTAGCGTAATTAAAATGTCGGTTTTCCTATTTATAAAACATTTTATGTTTTTGACTTCGTGGGCAGATTTCGAAGTGAAAAAGAAAACAAGAACCTGCCGCTTCTGACATCAGCTTGTCCTGGGTGGATTTGCTATGCCGAAAAAACTCATGGAGAAATGCTTATCCCCCACATAAGCGCAGTAAAGTCCCCTCAGCAAATCACAGGAACTCTTGTCAAAGAACTGGTTGCCAAGCACTGCGGGGTTACCCCAGTTCAAGTATATCATGTGACTGTGATGCCCTGCTATGACAAGAAGCTGGAAGCATCAAGACAGGACTTCTATGATGATATATACTCCACAAGGGATGTTGATCTTGTATTGACATCGGGAGAAGTAGAAACGATGCTAAAAAATGAAACTCGAGCTCTGCCTGAACTATTGTTAGCTGTTGATACTGCCCAAAGTAATACAGCCAGGTTTGTTAACCCAGTATCAGTATGTAATTATCATTGGGAGTAGGACATTACATTTGTACAAGGAAAATATTTTTTCTTTTTCTTACTTTTATTGGACATTATAGTCAATATTTTTTTCCTTTTTCAGACCTATTCCAGAGTTAAAACCAGCTTACTTGGACAGCACTGAATTGTTAAACCATGCAGGTGGTGGTTCTGGTGGCTACCTTGACTTTGTCTTTAAGCGTGCAGCCAAACAACTGTTTGGTAAAAATGTGGAAGAAGTGGAATACAAAATGGCAAGGTACCATAAACTATAAGTTTATCTTGTTTTTTCAGGGTTTAGGGTTTACACAATGTAAATCGAACTGTACTGCTGCGAAATACAAAAAAAAGTTCACACAAATTTTATTTTGTACAGCAAAGCCTATTTAAAAATGCCTGCAAAAGGTGAAAAACTTGTAAAATGGACAAAAATACTCACATAGTCTTAATTTTTACTTTAAAGAAACAACCGGGATTTTCGCGACGTAACGTTGAAAGACGATGACGGTACCGTTCTTCTCCACTTCGCCGCAGCATACGGCTTCCGCAGTATACAAAACCTTGTGCAGAAAATGAAACGCTCCAAATGCGGATATCATTACGTGGAAGTGATGGCGTGTCCATCTGGATGTCTGANACCATAAACTATAAGTTTATCTTGTTTTTTCAGGGTTTAGGGTTTACACAATGTAAATCGAACTGTACTGCTGCGAAATACAAAAAAAAGTTCACACAAATTTTATTTTGTACAGCAAAGCCTATTTAAAAATGCCTGCAAAAGGTGAAAAACTTGTAAAATGGACAAAAATACTCACATAGTCTTAATTTTTACTTTAAAGAAACAACCGGGATTTTCGCGACGTAACGTTGAAAGACGATGACGGTACCGTTCTTCTCCACTTCGCCGCAGCATACGGCTTCCGCAGTATACAAAACCTTGTGCAGAAAATGAAACGCTCCAAATGCGGATATCATTACGTGGAAGTGATGGCGTGTCCATCTGGATGTCTGAACGGCGGCGGACAGGTAAAAAGTTTTCACTATTCCGGATATGATTGCTACTTTACCGACTTTTAGTTGCAAGGCGAGTAACTGGTCGACCACATTTAGACAATTCTTACTATCCTGGGTTCAAGGCACGTGGAAAAACTTCTTTAGATGCACAATGTTAGTGTTACAATGGTTTTCAGACAGTGTTTTAAACCCATGTGCCAATTAACCACTTTACCTGAGTTTTTGGCGTCTGGAACACTTACTGAAAACCACTGCCTTGCGTGTTTGACACTATCGTTAGATTTACTGTCTTTGCCCAAGTTAGCCCAACATGTTTGCGAAACAAATAAAAAGAAAAACTAATGTAGCTTCCGTATCTTAAAGAAGAACTATGAAAAGTGTGTGTGCCTTGACCATCGACTATAAGCTGCGCTTCGACTGTCAAAAGATGTTACTTTTCCGCATTGCCTTAGTTTTCTTAAAACAGCGTTTCTCATTCTTGTTCCGCTCCCTAAGCAGCTAAGTGATTTAACCCTCCCCATAGATAAAAATCAAAACAAAATTATTGTACTGTCCATTTCAATGTGATGGTCAAGACTAATGCAAGGATATCAGTTGATCAATATTTTTTACAGTGATATATTTCCGTATCGTTTTATTCCGTTTTAACTGCCCAGTATTCTCTCAGCCCCCCATTTACTCATTTATTGTCCAGTAATCCCTCATAAATATAGGAAACGCCCCAAGGGGGTGCGCTGGTGCCCTCGTTGAGAACCACTGCGTTAGAGTTTTAGCACTTAAATTCGGTTTTCCAAACGATCTTCGAAAAGTTAAGGCGATACACTTGGTCCGTACAAAACAACTTGGTCATAATACGGTGAATGTGTTCTATAGATCAAGGCCGAGGATGGCAATCGTGAAAAACAGAAAGAAATTCTGGCTGAGGTTGAGAGAATCTATAATGAAGTGCCCGTCACTATACCGGGCAGCAACGAGCACACAATGGCACAATTCACATCTTTAAACAACGACTCCACCAAACTGCAAGACACCCTTCTGACACAATACCACGCCGTTGAAAAAGACGATAGTCTTTCGTTAAACGTAAAGTGGTGATCATATCGGGCTAAGAGGCCACACAAACATTTTTGAGATTCAAGTGTTCAATAAAACAATGTATATGTCGCGCAATGTTTTGAGTATTTTTTTATTGCTGTTTTGGGTGCTACTGATAATTTTCCGGAAGTCCCGGGAGATGGGTTGTAAGCGATTTATAAATAAATCGTTTTCACCTTTTAATAACAATAATGCCTGTTGTAGCCAGTTGTGTAGTGGCAATTTGTTAGGTGCCGGAGTTTTGCTGGGGGAGGCGGAGCTCTCCGCACACGCCTAATACACTTTCCCTCTCCTCGTCCCTAATGAACCATTATTTACTTGTAGAGGTGGCGGAGCTTCGGCACTACGACCCCGGGAGTAGCAAAATAAGTGATGGGATTAGTCGATAGACACATCCGTTTCAAATTGAATGCAAAATATTTTACAAATTCAGACAACAAACTTAATTTGGGCCTTCTTGATGTTATGTATGTGTATTTTGACCATTTGTAAAAGGTTTGTTTCATATGCTGGCCCTAGAACCCTTCAAGAGGATGGACGATGACAATTCTATTACCTTGTATTTGCAGTCTTGCAGCACAGCAATTTATTGCCTGATCTCGGGTGACAAAAATGTACGACATATAATCTTTATATTGGCCGTTTGGGGAAAAATGCTTGTTGTTTTGTTGTGAATTCTGCTTTTTAATAATGCATCAACTTTGGGGTAGTTAAAAAATCAAACATGTCGTATGCAACCGCCTGGACCTAACTGGGTGTCCTTGTTCATTGTGATATCACACTGCCGCCATTGAATTGTCATCAATAATGCATTTACCGTATGCGACTTGGCAATTACTGCGGATCGGCTCGCAATAGAAAGAATTGACTTCAGACAGGAGTAGGTGTTTTAGTGCCATGAGGCAGCAAAACAATAGGGTAGCCTTAACTGCGGTCTGATTGTGTTATATGTCGTGTTTTTTTATGACATTGTAGGGACTTTTGTGCGTAGAAGACTATCAAGCAGGGTGCCGGTTCAGTTAAAGAACTTTGGTAAGTTATTTTAGTGGCCTGTACGAAAATGTTGCTTTGTCCAAAAGGTGCTACCGTAAACTTGGACAACTTTTGTTGTTGTAAATCTACAACTTCAACTGACTGTTTACGTTTTTAGACTAACTGGTATATCCATGTATTATTGTTTCTGAAAATTTGTGTATTATTCATTATTGTAAAATAATGTTTCTGATGTCTATGAAACCTTTAAGGGCTTTGTTTAAATATAGTAGAAGAAAGCCGTTCTGTGAATACTTTTTCCAGATTAAACTACCCATGAAGCTTCCTGCAATAGAAAATATGAGCACTGATGCGAATGGAAACTTAAATTCTGAGTCTGACCACAAGACCAACGGAGTTGCAAAGTATGACATGCCTAAAATATTACATTTGTTTTGGCACATTTATAACAAAGATAAAACCAAGTTTTTTTTAATCTTGCCCCATAAACGTTGCATTACTGTCAAAACACAGATTACTTTGTCCTCTGACTTGTAAGTTTGCTGCAGGGGAGGAAGAAGCTCGTCTTTGAGCACAACACGTCGAGCTCGAAGCAGAACTGATTCTGTGGCAAGCGCCGTTGCTGCTATAACAGGAGAGAAATCCGATTCTTCCAATCGCTATGTTACCATGAAACGAGTTGCTGAAGAGCAACGTAGAAGGGTTAGGGATCAAAGGTAAAATTGGATGATGTTTAGTGCTTTTAATGCAGCTTTCTGCCTGCATCCCAAGTCAGACATTTTTCGAGCCCATAGTCGAATCCAGTTTTCATTTAGCTGTGCTGCGGTTGCCACGACTATTGAATATTGCTTCAAGGCAGGGATCGGCAACCCTTAGAACGCAGCGTGCCAGTTTACGAATTATTTCAAAATGTCAATAACTTTGCGTGCCTTGTTGATGACGGTACTGCTTAATATTTCTGCGTTTAGAATGTAAAAGATGGTTTGCAAGTAGACTCTGTGGCTCGTTGTTGCACTGCGCTTAACGACAAACCTCTAGTTTATGGTTTTGTCTAAATCTTTTCAGGGAGCGTCAGATGGAAGAAGAAAGACTGGCCATCGTATCAAGAAGACAAGAGGAAATGCGGAGTCAGATTCGAACCGTCCTCGACACCATCCTTGTAGACGTGAGGAAAGATATATTGCTGCTATTGCAGGAGAGAATTAACGAGGAACGGACAGAAATAATTGGTATGGATTGTGTCAGTGAATAGATTAAGGCGATTTATACACCATGTTAAACTTTGTTTGGGACCAATCCATGACTTATAGTGCACTACAAGTCGAGGGCTTTGTAGACAGATATGAATGTTGGAACTAAGGCTTATGTAAAGACAATCGGTGCGTTTGTATACTACCGGTCAGTTTGGTAACGCAGGGTTGCTTGCAACATAAAATACTGCAGATATTGCACATACAGAGGACCAAGGTGAGCGCTATTGGGCCAGGCGGGTTGGGGTCAAAACCTAATAAGTGGCGCATTAAAAAAGTGCCCAAGCACAGAGATACCCGTCACTTCAGGTTAAACTTTAAATATACGGCAAAAATGTAAAATACTGCTGGTTTACGACGCTATACAACAAGTCACGCATGGGCGGGAATAAAGTCATGTAACCCCAACGTTGTGTTACATAATTTTGGCATAAATGTTTTTAATTGACAGAATGTTGAGGCTACCATAGTGATTGTAGTCATTTTCGAAACGACAATTTGAGACGACCTATAGGTCGAAACATGCTATTTGCGCACCCCTGGACTAGACTGTAGGTTTGTTGGGTTTTCAGCCGATGTACGAAACGATTTACAAAAAGCCGAATCTGGACTTGTGCGTGAAGTGGAGAAGAGAGTGACCAACGGCGAACCGTTTGAAACTCGAGTAAATCGGGTTCAGAAAGAGTTCGAAGTCAGTTTCAACAAAATCCTTAAATCAGAACTGGGCAAGGTATGGTACGATTAACTCATAGTGACGATTTTTAACCGCTACGACAGACGTTTAGCCCCGTTAGTTTGAATCTGTACTTTACATCACAGGTTAACGTAGGTATTGTTGAACATTTTGCAAAAGCAAAAATGGACTTCATATTTGGCACTGCTTTATATTGTTAAGAATGTACAAAAGTGATAATCCGTTTACTGCCCATAGAAAAATATTTATTCAGCTGTTTTATAGTTTTGTGTTAGATTGCAATCTTGTGCCACATCGGAAAATTTCTAAACCGATGACAAAATTTGTGAACTTCAAATCTGCAGTGGTGCAAATAGGAGGCACTATAATGAATTATTTAAGCCAAATGCATAGGAGTTAAGTAGGTTAATTCCGCAAATTTGACAATGCTGCGGTGGTTAGGATAAGAGTCGGCCAGACACACACATGTCCAGAAAAACAAAACCAAACCAAAACAAGCAGACATGTAACTTTAAACATTTTCACATGTACCTCAATAATACTTGATAAACACGCTAAAATCCACACAAAATGCCCTTGTTGATGAGGAAATCTAAATAGGATCCTCTGATTTTTTGCCCTGTAAACGATTATGGGCATTATAGTACCGCACAAAAGTTTGTTTCTTTTATTCGTTCCCTGGTAAACGAAGCAACGGCTGTGAATGGCCGCCGTAGTGCTTTATGCTGCTTCATTGTAGTTCTGTTGGATAATTGTTCATTCACTTACTTCATTTTTTTAACATTGTGACTTTTTACATCAGCCTGGTTTGGTCGTGTTAAACAAGGCCCTTGTATTTCTTGGTCAGGGAAACACATGCAACCGAGACGGATTAGAACCCACAACCTAGAAAGTACACGTCAGTCGCTCTAACCAGCGGCTTGCGTTGTATATGCTGAGAGCCAATTGAAAAACTACCAACTGTTGGGCGAGCACAATGAACTGAAGCGCTCGAACTACATTCAGACTAAAAAAAAAACTAATCGGGGATCGCCCGGGTTTGAATTTTGTAAAAAAAACACGACATGTTTTTTGCTGGTGCTCGCCTAAATACACAAACGTAACAACATTCGTGTCTATCAAGATACAAACAGAAATTTTGTCCGAAATGGAATCTCGTATCAGCAACGAACAGCGAAAGTGGGAGGACTCGTTTAAGCGGGAAACAGACAGGAGAATCCGGANTGTCTATCAAGATACAAACAGAAATTTTGTCCGAAATGGAATCTCGTATCAGCAACGAACAGCGAAAGTGGGAGGACTCGTTTAAGCGGGAAACAGACAGGAGAATCCGGACTGCGGAGGAAGCGATCCGTACCGACTTCCGCGTGGGCCTGGAGGACTCCCAGAAGCAATGCGGGGACATTCTCACCGGGATGCAGGAGAGGACGGGAAGTTTGGAGCAAAAACTTACGGGGAAAATTGCTGCCATTGATGCGGAGGCGGGAGCGAGGCTCCTGGAGTCGGAGAGGATCACGCGCGAACTTATTGATCAGAAACTGGATGAAAGAGATAAAAGCTTGAAGCAGGTTTTTCAGGAGGAAACTGGAGCACTCCGCAATGAGATCGCCGAAGTGCGAACCGATGTAAACCAGTTAAAATCAAAATGCTGCGTGATTTTATAAACTTTTTACGACCGGAATTTGCTTGATCTTTTTTGTTGGCGTGTCGGCTAGCCGATCATTGCGGACTTAATTGTTTAAAATTTGCAGTTTGTTTCGTTCACACAACTCAGTCCTTGGCTGCAGACCATACGAAGGATCGTTCAAAGACACATATAGGAATTATTTAATGTTGAAAGGGCTTTTCATATGACTGATGGTTGTTTGGTGATGCTGTCGGTTCATATTGAAAATTGCTAATTGCCGAACAATTTATACGAGGTATACGACTCTTAAAAATAAAACACCGAACGGGCTACAAACAGAAACACATCATGATGTATGAGATTTTAAGAAAAGCAAAATGTAGCAAAGCTAAGCTTCACAGGCGACTTTTTTTTAATGTAGATTTATCGCTGCAACAAGAATTGACTCAAAACGATTAAATTTACGACTGAAAATATACTCTCGAAAAGTGAAGGCAGGAATTCATGATCGCATCCGTAATAATACGTACCTACATGAGAGACGCCAAAGTACACGGCCATCTAAATTGGTTTTTGATAAATTTAAGAATGACGAGTGACAAATAGTATGTTAGG
>QXVZ01006806.1:0-19174 GCA_008931825.1 Phallusia fumigata
TCTACTTTGCGCGTAAAACCCATACAAAGTTGTTTCTCTATCTCACCCTGTCTCATCTCATATTTTTTAACCGCGCCTCACAACTGTCGGCTCTCTAACCCCCACAAGCGGCATCGTATTGGGCGGACGTAATGTGAGTTTATTTCGCTTGGTGAAAGAAATCATAGCGACACATTTGCACTAAAACAATCACCAGGCCGGAAATAGCTGCGCAACGTTAGAAGTTATGAAGCGCGAAAAAAGTGAAGGTCACAATTGGTGGATCGAGGTGGAACGCGCTGCAGCTACACCGTCATTACAAGGCGTTATGTGACGGGGGCTCACANAGCGCGAAAAAAGTGAAGGTCACAATTGGTGGATCGAGGTGGAACGCGCTGCAGCTACACCGTCATTACAAGGCGTTATGTGACGGGGGCTCACAAGAAAGTGAGTTTTGGCGCATTGTGAGAAATTCGACTGAAGGGAAACGTTGGTGGGACCAGCCGAGGGGGCTTCTATACCGCTGCTCGTTCTAAAGAAAGAGAGGGGGTTCGACAGGAAAGAAACCCTGTCAGATAGTAACGCCCAAGGAAGGTGTGCAAAAAATAAAACACGAAAATCAGTAATACAATAACTGAAAGATTCACACTACTCCTCCGCGATGTAAAAAAATAAGAAATAAGAAGAGTAAGTAAGAAGAAATAAAAAAGTAAAACAACAACAGCGTCACATAACCAGCGCAGATGCGGCGTTTCGCCAAACGATAGGATTGTT
This sequence comes from Phallusia fumigata, assembly GCA_008931825.1. Taxonomy (NCBI): domain Eukaryota; kingdom Metazoa; phylum Chordata; class Ascidiacea; order Phlebobranchia; family Ascidiidae; genus Phallusia; species Phallusia fumigata. Next base: position 754 of record QXVZ01006806.1, read on the forward strand.
GGCATTGGCTCCGTCGAGATTCGGGGTATACATCAAACACCTCACCAGACCCGTAAACAACAACTACAGCAACTGATCGGTTTTTGTTCAGATGCATATTTGCAAAATGTATCGACTTTAAGACATATAGGCGAACATTAGTGGTGTGTTGCTAATAAAATCAATTCCGCAAAACACTTATGAAACCATGCAAAGTGATGCGCGAGCTGTAGAGTTAATTGCTATAATTGTGTGTAAATGTGAGTTACGGCGCAAGACAAGATGATAAAAATAAAAAAGATACCAGCATAGCGTCATTCACAAAAACGCGCAAATGTGAAAATAAGAAACAAAACAATGTATGTGCTGTCAGTGATGCGTAACGGGTAAATGCTAGTTGCCAGTTTGGCCTTTTTTCGGCCAAATTTCAGTTTTGCCGAATTTTGTAGCCCTTGGCCGGAAAAAAATTTGGTTTGGCGGGATTTATGACAAATCCGTTGTAGTTTCGCAACTAACCGTGACTGTCCATGGTGCCAGTTTATTATGCAATACCGTATGTGTGAGAGAATTAGCGCGTGATACAGCTCTAAGAGCGTTTTCCGGTTAAGAAAATGTTTAATCTTTATAACGACAGCGAGGTTTTGTTACATGACGCAATTAGTTTGTTAATGTGCTCCTTCCAGAAAAGCTTCTCATTCAGAATTATCCCCAGGAAGTTTATAGATTGAAATTGACCTTGGTGGAACCAGTCGAGGGGGCCTTAGAGTACAGGAATGAGGTCCCTGCCGGTTAGTTTCAAGCGCCGGAAGAAAGAACACACGTAAAAAACTGTTTGATAGTGCTCATTGGTGCACACTTGATGTCGCTAGGACTATTTTCACACAAAGCCCATGGGCAAAAGTTTAAATAAAACAACAAAATCGATCATACCGAAGTGTTTCCAATTTTGGTTTCATAATTTAAATCCCAATCATAGAATAATAACTGTCCGTTTTTGTTTTTCTTAACGTAATATATTTATGTTACGCTTTCATACAGATATAAAACCAAAACCTTGTTAATCTTATCTGTGAGAAAACTTTAGTGGGCTGTTGTAAAAATGTGTCACGTTTGTCACGTTTGAAGAGCAAGTGATTTGTGTCAGCCGCTAATTGGCTGCACAGCTCGGATTTTAGAAGGATAAAAGTTATCTTTGATTTTTATTTAGGAATTTTTATTCTTTGGACAATTTGCCTTTTTTGTGAAAACAATCAATTAATCAAGGTGCAAAAGTTCCACAGGCAATTTGCGCGCAATTAAGGTGTTCGAAGCTGACTCGCAGGGGCATCACCAGGGCTGGTATAAAAGGCGAAGTGCTGACTTCAGGGCAATCACAACGGGATGCTGGAAGCGGATCGGCTGAAACTTTGTCTGGATGATAGGTTTACACGTAAGTTAGTTGGTCAAGTGATTTTTGTTGTTAATGTGTTTACTTTGTAACTCACAGTAGAATATATAGCCAAGATTATACAAGATAAAAGCAACATCATAACTGATGCTTACATAATTATTGGCTGCAGCGTTTAGTACAATATTACATGATAACTTTTATTGCTTTGGGTCAGTTTTGCTTTGGCCTATAGAGTAAATAGTTTGTTTGTGATTTAAGCAATCAGAACTGCTTGTTGATTATTAAGTGTCTTTGTGAGTTAAAAAGCAGAACAGCTCATCAATGGATACATGTCCCCTACGTTTGCTATCATTAAGGGGCACTGAGAGTAAATTGAGCAGTTTATAAACGGATAACAATGACATTGCAAGTTTTGTCATATGTCTCTACAAATGATCAAATGTGTTTTTTTTAATGTTTTCATAATTCTGATCAAGCGGGTTTAAAAGGTTACAAAATAACTTTTAGGTTTACTTACTAGTTTTAATTAAATACATTAAGAAGTAGGTTAACCCGCTTGTATAATACTTGGTTCCGAATTTGATTTAATATTTAATCTGTAAGTCTAAATTGTTGACTTTACAATTCACAGCTATGACGTCCGTTCGTCGTAATCGCCACCCGATTGATGACGATGGGACTGCATGACGTCATTACATAATGACAATATCGGTTTCTTAAGCGCTGTTCAATTATTCTGCTACGATTTTAAATAATAGGGGATTCCCAGAACCTTGTTTGCTTTTTTCTATTTTTTTTTACTTTTTTTCACTTCTCCTTTATACTTTTTGCTACCAAACTTATTATTTTTTTTATTTTTTTTTCGCTGCATCATATAATATAGGGGGCAGTGCACGGCCCTTTATATTATTTTTGCGGATTTTGCCAAACAAGGTTCTGGGTAATTTTTACGCGCATAAACCACGATAAATTAAATTTCTAAACATTGATCCGGACTAATCCGGATAGATAAACTCGCTTTTTACAATCGAGTTAAAAGTGAAACCGATTTTGCCACGTGTAATGACGTCATTGCTTCCCCCTTCTCGAACAGGAGAGGAACGAGAGACCCAGTGGTGAGTAGATATAAAAAATCTACGCAGGTTTAAGTTACAATACTTTACTGCAATCGAAATTTTCCTTCATCGCTTCCAGTCAGAACTGGAGCGCCGATGCCGTGTGATGACGTCATCTGACGGAGCGACCAGCCTCAATAATGATGTCACCTTCGCAGAAGCCCGGTAATTCGGTCGGTGTGTTGGTAAAATTGAGCCTTGGTTGTTAACGCTTACCATGTTTTTGTATTGGATGTTTTGTAAAACAAGGTTGGTTTTGCAGCCGAGTCGACGTGGGAGGACGGAATGGATGAAGGAACGTCGATGACACGATTCTATGGAGGACTTGGATTCCTGGTATTTCATTTTTACCTTGTGCACCTTGAAACAGCTTTAGTTTATGATACGACTTATATGTGAAGGGCCAACAGGGCTGAAGGAGATTTCACCAAGCACCAGCAGATCGTCACTACTGTGGCAGGAATGGAACGAGGTAACTTTGTTTACATAAGGGCAAGTTGTGTCAACGGAAACTTTTCTGTCCACTGATTGGATTATGCTGCATTGCGGTTGAACATTTTACGCAAAATTGAATATAATAGTAATAGACGCGCCCTTTGGGCAAGTTTACTGGCACAGCAAAGATATGATAATTTTAAGTTAACAACTAGTTATCTACAGGAATTCGCCACCTTCTCTGCTCCCAAGATCTCATCAACCTCCATCTCTTCAACAAGCAGCAACTTCCGGACTGATAAGTTGTTTTCTTTTTTTTGTATAAGTTTGCTGTGTTTTAATTTTTAGACTAATGGGGTAAATTAAGGGGGGCAGCCACGATGGCAGTCCCACTTGGTTAACTTACAAAATCTCAAGTTTAACAAACCACCATTCCCCTAGTTAACTTCAAAGACGACTTGATTGTTAAATAATTTCCCGACTTAGCTTCACAGTAGCTAAATCATATTTCCTTCTTTGGTCATAATAACATAATATTTTAGCGCGTTATTTTAAGCTGACAAAATTAGTTATAAACGTTTGTAAGCCACCCTCGTTTTACAGCCAATTAATTTAGCTAAATCGGTTCTATCCCACTTCCCTGCTCAACTATTGCTCTTTAACAATGTTTAAATTCTTATTTGGTCAATTATAATAATTTTGGTCAATTCTATCCAANTGTCTTGTTGTGGGCCAAATAAAACTTATATTCGTCACATAAATGATTTGCCCTTCTGTTGTATCTAAACAATTCCAATTGAACCGTTTATGCAAAAGTCCCCCCCCCCCACCCCGAAGTTCAAATCTCGCGCCCCTTCCTGAAAAAATTCAAATCTAAATGAAAAAGTTTATTGGAAGAAAACGCATTGTTTATGCGGGTTTATGTATTCGTTTAGTTATTTTCAAAGCGATGTCGGAAGGAATAACTTGATAATCACGTGATTTTGACGTCACTTGTTTACTTTCGTCACGGTTGAGTTGCGATTGTGTTTCGACTAGACAAAATTTTGCTTACAACGAAAGGTCGAACTATTATTTATTTGTTCTTAACAACGAGGGATCAGCGAGAACCACAAGTGGTTATTTGAGGGATGACCCAAGAATGCGAGGTCTATGCGAGGAAATATTAGTTAGAAATTAAATCAAAGGTTAGAAATTTAAAATCTTTTTTACATTGCTCTTTACTGAACTCTAGCGGAGATATTTTTTCCTTGTTCCAATTAAATTTTTTCCACCATGTTTTAACCAACCTACACACCGCAACGAAATTCCAAATATTTACGTAAAATTGACCAATATTTATTCCTGACATGCAGGTATTAAAACTAGTATTTCCCAAAAGCAGAGCATTTTATTTATTTTTGCCAAACGCTCTTAGTTATTCTCCAAATCTTTTTGTGCACCACACCCGCGATGGAAGGCTGCGAATAAATAATTCACGACCACGGTTACAAAGAGAAAAAGCGAAGTTGAAATATTTATAAAGTGGAATTGCTCAGCGTTGTAATGGAAGCTTCCTATAATTTTCCTTTCAGTTAATCGATTTGTTTAACACATGCACGCTGTCTTGGTTGCAGCAATCTTGCGTTTTGCATTGCGCTATCGCTTGTTTACACAAGAAAGGGTTCTACTTTGAAAAATATTTTTGGTTAGAACTGAATACAGCATTGATTTTTTTCCATAGCATTGCTGTGAATTGACTAGATTTAACTGGTTGGTGTTAAATAACATTTTTTTATTCGTTTATTAGGTACTGCCGGTTTTGAAAACCCACACGAACCAAGAATGCAATATACAAGTTCAGTGGCGGGCAGTTTTATCGAAAAAACACAAAGGAAGTGTTCTAAAGTCTACATCGGCTAGTATGACGTCATAAAGACACGATTATGTTGTAACAGGCAAATGAGGAAACTTTATCGTTGGACAGCTTCATTTAACGCATTGTTGTTATTGTTCAGTTGCTATGTACAGGAGCCACGTGACTGGATGATATTCACTCATGCGTAGTGGTCACGTGACTGGATGCTGTTGACTCATGCGTATCGCTCTTTGTCGGCTCCTTTGTACAAGCAGCAGGCGAAGATCATGGCGAGGAGCTGAAAGACAATTAACAAATTCGAAAACCTTTGTTGACGTCACTAAGTTGGATTGTTAGTTTCGTAAATATTTTCCTTTAGTGTTCTTTGTCTTTGGTCAGCCTTTTTATGCTTTTTCATGCATTTCCCCTACTAGACGAGGTTGGGAACCCCAAGGTAAACTAAACTAAGTAGGTTGTTCTGGTTGGGCTGATGTAAACAGGAACAGTTTTACCTCCACAAACAGAATTCCAACTGAGATTCCTCCCAACACCCAGAAGTAATTCTTGATCTTCGACTCGCATCCGACAGTGGGATAAGTGCAGACATGAGCAACCCCAGCAGCCGCCCAGTCCTGTTGCCCGTTCAAACCACAACATTGGAACTGGAACAAAACAATTTTGTGTTGGTTAATAAGTAGATTCAACATTTTTATGTCCTTCTTTCCGTTTTTCATTCTTGTTTTACTATTTTTTACATTTTTTTAAGAACCTTGACTTATTGTTCTCAAATATTAAGATAGAAAGATAGAAAATTGCTCAATATGTTAAAATTCTTGTTATATTTTGTGAAAACAGAAAACAGAAAACTCACCGTCTTTTCGAAGTTGTCCCAGGCAGTTTTGGCAGTTTTTCCTGCCTCTGTGCCGTCGTTGTAGATTTTCATGGTGCTCAGGGCGGCCTCCTTCGCCTTCGGGTAATAAACGAACGCGAGAACTCCTCCAACGATTTCCAGAATAAATATCACGAGGATCAGAGCGAAGAACTGAAACAGAGGAAGTGGAATTGCTGATTTTTGCAGAAAAACGGTCGGACACACAGATAAAATGTTGAGAACTTTTTTATGTAAGTACTAAATGTCCTTTGGATTCATAATTTCGCTAAATCTTTAAAAAGTGGTTTTTGTCGTAAACTCCTCGAGGCAAAAAGGCTTCAAAAAAGTTTTGAGGCAAACCTATAAATTGTATTGAACTTCTCACTGCAGGAAAATATCATTTTACAAAAGAAAAGGTTCTACTTTGGAAAAAGTTTTTGGTTAGAACTGAATACAGCATTGATTTTTTTCCATAGCATTGCTGTGAATTGACTGGATTTAACTGGTTGGTGTTGAATAACATTTTTTTATATTCGTTTATTAAGTAATGCCGGTTTTGAAAACCCACACGAACCAAGAATGCAATATACAAGTTCAGTGGCGGGCAGTTTTATCGAAAACACAATAGAAGTGTTCTAAAGTCTACATCGGCTAGTATGACGTCATAAAGACACGATTATGTTGTAACAGGCAAATGAGGAAACTTTATCGTTGGACAGCTTCATTTAACGCATTGTTGTTATTGTTCAGTTGCTATGTACAGGAGCCACGTGACTGGATGATATTCACTCATGCGTAGTGGTCACGTGACTGGATGCTGTTGACTCATGCGTATCGCTCTTTGTCGGCTCCTTTGTACAAGCAGCAGGCGAAGATCATGGCGAGGAGCTGAAAGACAATTACCAAATTCGAAAACCTTTGTTGACGTCACTAAGTTGGATTGTTAGTTTTGTAAATATTTTCCTTTAGTGTTCTTTGTCTTTGGTCAGCCTTTTTATGCTTTTTCATGCATTTCCCCTACTAGACAAGGTTGGGAACCGCTAGGTAAGTTAAACTAAATAGGTTGTTCTGGTTGGGCTGATGTAAACAGGAAAAGTTTTACCTCCACAAACAGAATTCCAACCGAAATTCCTCCCAACACCCAAAAGTAATTCTTGATCTTCGACTCGCATCCGACAGTGGGATAAGTGCAGACATGATCAACCCCAGCAGCCAACCAGTCCTGTTGCCCGTTCAAACCACAACATTGGAACTGGAACAAAACAATTTTGTGTTGATTATTAAGTAGATTCAACATTTTTATGTCCTTCTTTCCGTTTTTCATTCTTGTTTTACTTTTTTTTTATTTTTTAAGAACCTTGACTTATTGTTCTCAAATATTAAGATAGAAAGATAGAAAGTTGCTCAATATGTTAAAATTCTTGGTATTTTTTGTGAAAACAGAAAACAGAAAAACTCACTGTCGTTTCGAAGTTGTCCCAGGCAGTTTTGGCAGTTTTTCCTGCCTCTGTGTTGTCGTTGTAGATTTTCATGGTGCTCAGGGCGGCCTCCTTCGCCTTCGGGTAATAAACGAACGCGAGAACTCCTCCAACGATTTCCAGAATAAATATCACGAGGATCAGAGCGAAGAACTGAAACAGAGGAAGTGGAATTGCTGATTTTTGCAGAAAACCGGTTGGACACACAGATAAAATGTTGAGAACTTTTTTATGTAAGTACTAAATGCCTTTTGGATTCATAATTTCGCTAAATCTTTAACAAGTGATTTTTGTCGTAAACTCCTCGAGGCAAAAAGGCTTCAAAAAAGTTTTGAGGCAAACCTATAAATTGTATTGAACTTCTCACTGCAGGAAAATATCATTTTACAAAAGAAAAGGTTCTACTTTGGAAAAAGTTTTTGGTTAGAACTGAATACAGCATTGATTTTTTTCCATAGCATTGCTGTGAATTGACTGGATTTAACTGGTACTTCGTTAAACGTCAGCAAAACCACAGCAACAGAATTCGAACATGAATATTTTGGATTACTTAACAACTCTGGGAAATTTGTATTTGCAATGATTTTTGACTTTTTGGCAACTTGCCAACAACCGCGAGTTTAAATGTCTTGAACATTATACAGGTGTGACATGAAACTATTTATCTGACCCATTGTGATGCTGCAAAAATTCCTGGTAACAAACAACCAGAATGAACTCAATAAGTGATTTTTACGTAATGATGACGTAATACTGGTATGATAAGACGTCATCCGGTATCACGTGGTTGATACGTAATCACCAAATCGTCATACCGTAGCGAGCATGCATTTATTCTCCTTGATAGCTCCGCAGCATCCCAGGAATCCGACGATGAAGAGGAAGCATCCCACAGCGATGATGATGTAGACTGCATTGAAGATCGCAGGATCGCTGGAGATGAGCTGACGGAAAGTGTCGGCCCCAACCAACACCCATATCCCGACCCCAAGCAATGCGGCCCCACCCAACTGAAAATGTATGCAATGGTCAGTTACTTGACCGACATACGGTTTTAAAGCTTGGGTTTTGTTAAACTATTCACACCACAACACTCGATTACAGAGTTTTGTTAAACTCAACGGCGATATTCATGCCGAGTAAGGGTGTTTGACACTAGCTACGTGAGAATGGTTTGAAAACCCTAACTTTACACAAACTTATGGCGTCATGTGATGTCATTAGTTGAAATTCAAACAAAAGCAAGTAATACTTACAAAGATGAGCAGGTTAAAGAAAAACATGAGATACTTGCAGCAACTTAGTGATCCGGCCATTTCGAATGTCACTCTTTTTCACTTTTAAATAAAACTTTAACTTCTGCGCAAATATCAAGAAATCCGTTACGAATTTTTAAGTAAATAATAATATCACTGTAATTCAAGTTGTATACGAGCTAAAACCTTTAACTTGTTTCACACTTTATTTAAAGTATGTTATTAACAACTAAAAATTTAGATGAAAACTTTGCACAAATAGCACTTGCTAGCTGCTTGTTAATAGCCACTTTTCTACCTACATTTCTAAACAAGTTAACAAGTGGAGTTCCTTGCTTTTAAACCTTCCAACATTTGTTCAGTCTTTTTATAACGCTCCTGGGTTGTTTGCTAACCCTTTGTGACGGAATAATGTAATTGGGGGCGTCAATGGGAATAAAATCGCTCGATCTTTGCTTAGGACGTGAAAACGTCGGATTCGGTGTTTACGAATCGCCCCGTAGTAAAAAGGTCGAGATAAAAAGAGTTTAAACATCATTCACAACCACAGCGCTTGTTACGTGCACGACTTTTCACGACTTAAGCGGGTTTCCTAACGAGCTTCGCGCAGTTAACCGTAGAGCTTAGCTTAAATGTCTTGAATAGAAAGACCTCGCATAAAATGATTTAAGTTAAAATTTTTCTAACAACAGCCGAGCTATATGAGCTGTGTTCAGCTTTTCGGTTCTGTAAACACTTATACACGAATCCTTTGCCCTTATTTCCTGTGGCTTGTCACATGGCACAAAGCCGGGATTTGACGTAAATAGGACAAAGCTGTCAACCACAATTCCTGTCCTCAATGGCGCCACAAGCACTTCTACACCGTATGGGACCTTGCTGGCAAAACACCATGTTGCTTGGGATGGAAATTGTGGATGTAAAACATCTATGTAAAAGTTGCTGTACATTAACACAACGAGTTTTCGAGGTTAAAACTGGTGTGGAAAACTAGAGAAGTTATGCAAGTCACAAAAAACTGGGAATTAACTGACATGTCCGAATCAAATGTTCATTTTAAGATTATGTTGCCGTTACTTTCATCAACAAAATACATTTAGTTGAAGAAGATAATTATGCTCTGTAGACAAACCCAGTCTCAAATCTGTTCAACCGTGATCCGCCAGTTAAAATGTGTGGCTGGAACAACAGTGACATTTGTTTTTCCAGTGGCCCGACCTTTTCCTGGCCCTGGAAACAACTGACGGAAATTCGTTGGAATTATCACAAACAGCAGCAGTAGAGGCGAGAATACATGCTGTTTTACATATGTTTCTGAAATCACTGATGAGAAAATTAACCTTTTGGCCGATTAAATCCAGCATTAAATCCGAGAGTGTCATACGAATTTAACAGAAGAAAAGTGGGCTAATAGATTACGGAACATTTCATAGGACTAATGACGTCGAAAATTGTCCCAAAATTTATTGCATTTTGTTCCAGTATTCTGTTGTCATTCACTGATTCATCAAATCACGAGCACATTAAAACCCACAACAACAAACGGCGGTATGTCAAAACATCAACGCCAGCGGTTACATACAGCACCCCCACCTTAATACAGCAGTTCATCCTGCCAAGCTTCAGCAGTTAAACTCGCTCTCCACACGACTGCATGCCTAACTTTAACTAACCACGTGTAAGCTTCACATTAACAATAACGTGTGTTGTTTAGCTGGGAGAGTAAATCGTGAAATCCGATCTTACAAAACAAGCTGACATTACTACGTAGGATTTTCACATCAAACTTTAACTACCACTTAATGCGGACATTTCTGAACACAAACATTTTAGTTTAGACTTATAACTAAAACAAGTTTGTAAACTAAAAGTTTTTATGATTTACAACTGTGGACTCTGTAACACTTTTCATCCAACGTTACATTTCAAACAACAACATACTAAATGTTCTAAGCACAATTTAAACGAATTTCAGTCAACCGAAACTTCTTTCAACACGATTTCTTGCGACTTGGCATTCTACTCCCACACAGAACTGGAAAGTTTCATCCAAGTTTGGCTGCTGATGCGAAGTTGGTCACGATAGGTTCAGTCATTCCCAGCTACACCCGCACCTCAAAATCACTTGGGTTATTTTCGAACCAACCTACGTATTTCTCCTCTCTGTTGCGTCACAATCACGCGCTTTTGTGATTACGTGAGGTGAGAATAATTCTAGAGCGTCAAGTACGTCAAGCGAAGCGGGAACACGCGCGACGCGAGAGGATGTCATTCGACAAAACTTAAGTTTCACTCACAAAAGTGAACAGCAGTTTCACATTTCAAAAAAACAACTTTCGGAAAAAGGTTTTAATTCATTACACTGAAAAGTGAATTATGTCCATGAAAGTTGATGAGGAAACTTACGCGATGACGTCACACGACCCCTGTACGTATTTCCGTCAACAAACCTCAATAACCCGACGCCGATGGGGATTTTAGAACTGCTGGGAAATCTACTGGTAATCTATCTTGTCTCATTGCAAAACTCCAACAAACTTCGGTTACACACANTCACAAAAGTGAACAGCAGTTTCACATTTCAAAAAAACAACTTTCGGAAAAAGGTTTTAATTCATTACACTCAAAAGTGAATTATGTCCATGAAAGTTGATGAGGAAACTTACGCGATGACGTCACACGACCCCTGTACGTATTTCCGTCAACAAACCTCAATAACCCGACGCCGATGGGGATTTTAGAACTGCTGGGAAATCTACTGGTAATCTATCTTGTCTCATTGCAAAACTCCAACAAACTTCGGTTACACACAGGAATTGCGCAGAATAATGTTCAGTGAATAAACTCAAGTTTAATTTTAACGAATTTTTCCGTCCTGACATTTTGCCACGACAGCACTGTGAAATAAAATAAACCTAAAAAATTGAAACAAACACGTTTCCTGTTGACAACCCTCACAGTCTTCAACACACAGGAACACGCCCAGGTTGGTTGATGGTGAATCGATTGCTAGTTTCAATCAACAAGCCAAGCCAAGTGTAAACTGTAAACAAAAGCTACTACCACCTTGCGGAAAAATCACCAATACAAGACTGTTCTTGTGGGAAATTTACCGACTTGTTGCGCGCATTTGATACAACGCAAACCTGAACTGAAACCACAACAAAGTAAAACCGAGCTGGACCGAAAACACAGGATATTGTGTCGGTGAGGAAACAGTTCTTGAAAACTACTGAAACCGAACCACCATGAGAATATCAGAAGCGCAGCACATCGATTCTTGTTTACTAGAATTAAAACGCGAATTTAAGTAACCACAATATACAAATTAATCTTTTTTCATGACCTTATAAATGAGGATTTACAGTGTAACCACAATTCACAGTTTGTTGTCATCTAACTTATACGAAGCAAAGTTTAACCTGTTTCTAACACTGAAATTATTTGTTTGTCAAACTAAAGTCCAACAGCATCCTTCATCGAATAATAACACAACTCGCAGAATTCGACGAAGACTAAACAACAGTTCCAGGTACTTGTTGATTTCTAACTTCGCTTGTAAAGCGTTCTTACGTCGCAAGCCGCTAAACACNTGTAACCACAATTCACAGTTTGTTGTCATCTAACTTATACGAAGCAAAGTTTAACCTGTTTCTAACACTGAAATTATTTGTTTGTCAAACTAAAGTCCAACAGCATCCTTCATCGAATAATAACACAACTCGCAAAATTCGACGAAGACTAAACAACAGTTCCAGGTACTTGTTGATTTCTAACTTCGCTTGTAAAGCGTTCTTACGTCGCAAGCCGCTAAACACTGCTCATAACTTCAAACAGATTTGCCTGGGGGGGTTGAAACGATGCAAGGCGGTAGAAGGAAACCGCTGCTGCCATTATGAGAAGTGGTTACAATAATTCTGGGTAATTCTAAATCAGTACACGTAAAGCAATATAGCTAATACCAGTATAATACCTACATTGATGATGATCACATGAATATGTTATTAATAATAAGACGCATACAGAGTCATTTAGTAAGGTTATGAACAACAGATCCAACTCAATCTTACTGAAATTCGTAGCATTTTACAAAACTTTACTTCCAACACAAGAAAAGGAACTAAAGTTTTATTGAGGAACACGTGAGCACTCAACCGTGACCATTTTCTCCTCACCTTCGACGTCACAAAAAAATTTGTTCGGTCAACTATGGAGTCGAATGATTTTTGTCTCCCGCCCAAACACGACTCGGTTAATTTGCTAATAATGGTTGCCATGACTACACTTCTGCTTTTGAATGAAGTGAACTTTGTTAAATATTGCGTTGTTGCATGCTAATCTTGTGCTTTCCTCAAACTTGCTTGGTTAAAAACACCAGTAGATTTGTATCAACTATAAAACTGTTTGCGATTAAATATATTCATCAGTAAACGAACAACTTTATGGATAATAAGCTTCATCACAAACGATAAAGTGTAAAGAAACGTCGAAAATGTGTTAATGACAGTTTTTCAACAAATCGATCGCAAACTCTGCGTGACAACAACAGTGCTGTTCTTGAGCATAAGCTGCTACACAGTGTAAGTCGCAAACCTTTCCATCGTCTGGTCCACATTCAAAACATCGAACATTCATGCAGGGACCTTCAATCTAAATATGCTTCAATACAAACCTTTCAAGCTCAACCAAACCAACATTGTCTAAACAACACTAGTTTGAACAAATCCTTCCATCTAAATAGCGAGGTACCAATAACTTCCTGCAACTTACAATGGTAAAGCAACACGGATTTACAGAGTCTATACAACGACGTGATTAACCGACTAATTGCCACACGGGGAATTGTCACGTCACATCTCGTGCTCTATGATGTCATAGGACGTGGTGAAATAAAGAATGGCTGGGTACGTGATATTTTTGTCGAGATTTTAATGCAGAAAGAGGGGCTTTCCCGATGACGTATTTAAAGATTCATTGAAACGATGTTAGCCGAAAATTGCCAGCAGTTAAAAATGGCGACGATGCAGATTCTCTATAATTACTGACGTAAGTCATAACAATATGCAGACATTCCAATTTGCTGCAGTGCATTGTGACGTAACACAACTAACTCTTTCTACTCTAAAATTACAAAGACCCAGAAAATACAAAAATACCCGGTTACTTTCAACTCTGCACACTACATAAAGTTTTTAACATCCAGAATGTTTAGTGAAACATTTTGTCTGTCAGCCATCACAAGTTGAACACAACCTTGGAAATGTTGTTCTAACATACAAATGTTGTGAAAGCAAAACATTGAGGTTTGTGTGGATGAACGGTGAGCTCTTCCTGAAGCAACAAACTAAACTTTCAACCAACGCATGCGTCATACCTTTGCATAAAATGTTCTGAAACCTGAAAAAATGAAACGTCATCACAACAATTCAAGCGAACTCAACAACAAAAGTATTTCGTGCAGTTTGTAAATCAGTTTCTTATGTTGCCTCCGATGAAAGACATAATTGCCCAACATTGCTTTAAAATCGAAACAAATGAAGTTGTGAAATATAACTGCCACACAACCAAACCTCTATTACACAACACATTAACGCGTCAACATTTCCCCCAAACAACATTTTGCTGCAAAACACAGATAAATTGCTGCCTCATCATCGCAACAAGGCCTCATCATTGCAGCTGGTGACAAAACATAATGATGTGACCTTACAGGTCGAAACAGTGTGTACTGTCTGCAGCTAACAAATCATTGCATTTGCTCTCCGCTATTGCGCAAAAAAAAGGTTTTTTAACCAGCTTTACGCAGTAAACCGTAACGATGCTGTGTTTATCTGCCACAAACTATGGTTTGTTGCCATCCGCCTCCTGCAATCACGCTGCGTTGTAACTTCATGTTGTGTAAATAACTGGAAAACCAAATCTTCCAACAAACTTGTAATTGTCCTGTCATAAGCACCACTGTTGCGCAGTTAAACGTTATCCGTATGCTAAAAAAGTTGCACTGCTGGATATTGTCAGGCTCGCTAAGCCATTAGCGTCACACACACATTCTATACATATCCCTCTCCCACATGCACAAGCGCTCTCGTGATCAGCCTTCATCAATATTTCACACATATTACGTCATGGAAGCCTCTCTCGGTCAAATTGAATTAAAGCTGGAAGTGTTGAAAGCTTCGAGCGTCGACTGCTTAGAATGACGTGAAATTGTCAATGGGCAATTTTCAGCATCACTGAATGTTAAGAGCGTTACGCTTTGGGTAATTTTGTATGCGCGGAATGTTTCAGTGAGTGGACATAATTGCCCAACAGCAAAATGGAACGTAGAAGCATGCACAAAATACTGTTTGCGGATTTTGGCGTTTCACAATTGCTAGTCACGACTTTATGCGTTATGCGAGTTTCGATTCATTCAGCAGCCAAATTTTGGTTCCTTAACTTGAAATGTTTTGTCTCGCGGGTTAAATTAATCCACTTATATGTTGCTGCACAAAACATAGGTCACATGCATCAGCCTCCTATAGTATTTTGAATCAAAAGTTACCACTAAAAATTTGGATAGATGATAAAACTGATGAAAGACAAAAGTCAATGTTCACTTAAATTTTTGTCAAACTCAAATCTCTGAATTAGACGTAAAAGTTAACAACAATACAAAACAGATTTACGATATTAAACTGACACAAGAAGCAAATCCTACATTTTGAAATCGGCGGCACACAAGATTTTCTATTTTCACTCGAAGGGCTGACAAAACATTCCGCTTGCCTGCACCACGCTGCAATGCACCAGAAACTTCAAGCCTTGAAACCTTTTCAGCCACAAATGCAATTCAATTCCTCCCAATCGATAGTCACGTGGTATCACGGTTGACTGCACAGAGCGTTGTGCCACGAGCAGAGAGGGAATTGACAGGAATTCGTCAAAACATTTCCACCGTCAGCTATGTGACGACGAGCAGCTTGGAATCAACGTCACATTTGTTCACACACACACCACGTATTCGTGCAGTCAACTGTGGCGCATGTTGCAAGCACGACTTTGCACGCCAAGGACTTTTGGGAAACCAACATAAATGTGCAAGAGTCGTGCATGTAACAATCGTAAATGTGCAGCTGCTCACATTAGGTAAGTTGGGTGTTGACTTACACGTCATGACGAAGTTATGTTTATTGAGGTTAGCTTAATGCACAAACCTGTACCTGGTAAGTTGCTGCTTGCCAGGTATCAGCTGTACAAGAACTACACATTATATGAATCGTCAACTTCAACTTTTATTAATACTCGGTTGCAACAACCTTAGGATGATTATTAAAAATAAACTTTTCATTGAATACCATCAATTGATTCAAGCAACAACGCAATGTAACTATCTAGAAATGTAACCTCATCGTTTCATCGCAGCGAAACAAAAGCAGCCAAATTTAGTTGTCCTTCCTGTTTACAGTAAAATCGCCCAATACGCACGTGATTGAAAAGGTCACTCAAGGTCAACTCCGTTGTTTTCACATCGACGTCATCGCAAATCTACATTCACCACGTCTTCAAGATTTCTGTCACACCTGGAAAAAACTACAACCTCCCAACATTCCCGCGCAACCAAATCTCCACTGGCCCGCGACAACGTAAGTGCTCTCAACTGTTACGTCACAATAGCTTGTGTTCTTTTCCATTGTGCTCGGCTCCCAACGGAACGCAGAGCAGTAATTTCGCGCCTTTTTTCTGCGACGGTTGGTCGAATTGAAGCCAATACTGACGTCAACAAGCTAACTGCTGGTAAACTGTACTGAACTGTATTTAATATTATTAAATGGTGTTGATAGTGCTGCATGGAGAGTTGTTTGCTCAAACAACCCAACTCATATTTGCATCTGATTTAAAACACCAAACCATGTTATTACTACACTATTATACTGCCCATAAATTAATAGGAACAGACTGATTTGAGTTTGCTGCAAGCTTCAGCCCTATTAATAGGAACATGATATACCCCCATGATTCTCTTCTCGGGTGCACATTGGAATACAGTCCAATGCGTACGTCATAGAAGCAAACAACATTTACGACAGCAACAATCGTTTTGTCATTTCCGAAATGCACAAACTGAAGTTGACCATAAAGCCCGCGAAACTCTTTATTGAATCCACGTTTTCCTCTCACCCACACAGCATGATAGCATCCCATGAATCCATCACAATAACCAAGCACGCCGCCCGCAGCTGTCAGTGATGTCACAACGACCTCTGATGACCCGACAATGCAGCTAGTGTGATGCAATATTCATATTCACCCTAGGGACTCGATCTTTTGGTTTAGCTTTCCCTTTCAACACCTCAACCTTGTTTTTCAGCGTGATCAAATCATAGCTTCACAAACTAACGTTCTAATTATTCCCGAAAATGTTTCAGATAAGCTTTCCCGACAAATTTTGAACGATTATATATGGTATTATCTTTTTTTATTTTTGTTTGTACAAAAATGTTTTCGCAGGTAAACAAGTTTGGTAAAACACACAAAAATTAATTTGGTAAAAATGTTTTAGCAAACAAATAACAAAATTGTCACTAAAAGTTGGAAAACGTCCCAATACACTCTGGCGCCACCAAGTGTCCAGCTTCGTGTAGTATTTTCAGCGATTATGACGTCATGCGTTCGCGAGCTGCCTCAGTGCGTACGCACTCGAGCATAACGAAAATAGCTGCAAAGGAAAAAAATTACATGAGAAATTATTTGAGGTTTTATTTGTATTGCTGAACGATGATGAAACCTTTTAACGAACGTAACTTGCAAACAGGGAGGGATGTGGTCACAAATTAAGTGTGGGCGTTTTGTGACATAAACAAATGTCGATATTTCATAACCAATTCACAAATCATCTTTATTCCATGGATTACTTCGGAGATGGGCAAATTTACCCAATGGCTTAAATGGTGATAATTGCCAATCATGTAGTAAACATTATGTCAAACTTTATTTGGTAAAATAATTTCAGTTTGATTAAAAACATAACTGCCCGAGAACTTGTATGTAGTGAATACATTGTAATGCAAACGTTTAAACAATCGCTGTTGTCATCAGCGAGTTTGCATGTGTTTTCTACATACAAATTCTCTGGCAGTTATGTTGTCAGTTAAGGTAAAATCTTCAAGCCCCTCTCCCGTTTTCATTTCATTTCTGTGTTCTGGCAATCGTTTGTCAACCAAGTTACTGATGAAAACTTACATATGTTACACAATAAATATCCTAAATTCAAACTTCAAGAACACAATCCAGCATAAGTGGGTTAAGCTTCCGACCAACTTTTCACCTCAACCAGCAGAATTCCGAATCCTACTCCTCCAATCACGCAGAAGAAAACCCGCAGACTTTCTTCACAACCGACAGTGTATGACGTAATAGATGAATCTGTGCACGTGAGGAGTCGGTCGGAGCAGCAACTTGCTGGCAGGGTCGGAAATTGAGGGAGAACTTGCCAGTCGTCAGGGTTACGGACACCGCAACATTTCAACTGTGGGAGGAATATTGTGTTAATTTCACACCGGTTCAGTTCTGGTACATTTGATTTTGGGACTATAGTCTTGCTGGGGGTATTTATTTCTAAAGGCGAGTCACATCAACTTCTGTTGGCAGAAAATTGTCTCAGGTATGCTGTTTTAAATGTTGCTTAAAATCCGCGTTCTATTTTTGGAATTCTACTTTTGTGAGTTTGTTGCGTTTTCCTGCTAGGTGGGAAATCCCCATCTGCTTGAGGTGTTTCCCCCCCCTCCCCCTATGCATGGAAATCATATTTACTTTGGTTAAAGACGTAGTTATCGTAACTTTAACCTACCACTCCTTGGATTCTATCCCAGCCATCCCTGACGCTTGTGTCGTTTCCATAGCGACGGATGCTGTTCTGTGCTTCGTCGGTTGCTATGGGGAAGAAGACGAAGGGGAGGACGGATCCGACCATTTGCGCGAGGAAGATGAGGAAGATGATGAACATGTACTGGAGCACAGGAGGAGATTTAAAGAGGAGTTTTCAATTAGCTAAACCAGCGCCACCTAGAGGCATTTCCTA
>QXVZ01006806.1:19454-65083 GCA_008931825.1 Phallusia fumigata
TGAACGATGATGAAACCTTTTAACGAACGTAACTTGCAAACAGGGAGGGATGTGGTCACAAATTAAGTGTGGGCGTTTTGTGACATAAACAAATGTCGATATTTCATAACCAATTCACAAATCATCTTTATCCCATGGATTACTTCGGAGATGGGCAAATTTACCCAATGGTTTAAATGGTGATAATTGCCAATGATGTAGTAAACATTATGTCAAACTTTATTTGGTAAAATAATTTCAGTTTAATTAAAAACATAATTGCCCGAGAACTTGTATGCAGTGAATACAATGTAATGCAAACGTTTAAACAATCGTTGTTGTCATCAGCGAGTTTGCATGTGTTTTCTACATACAAATTCTCTGGCAGTTATGTTGTCAGTTAAGGTGAAATCTTCAAGCCCCTCTCCCGTATTTCATTTCATTTCTGTGTTCTGGCAATCGTTTATCAACCAAGTTACTGATGAAAACTTACATATGTTACACAATAAATATCCCAAATTCAAACTTTAAGAACACAATCCAGCATAAGTGGGTTAAGCTTCCAACCAACTGTTCACCTCAACCAGCAGAATTCCGAATCCTACTCCCCCTATCACGTAGAAGAAAACCCGCAGACTTTCTTCACAACCGACAGTGTATGACGTAATAGATGAATCTGTGCACGTGAGGAGTCGGTCGGAACAGCAACTTGCTGGCAGGGTCGGAAATTGAGGGAGAACTTGCCAGTCGTCAGGGTTACGGACACCGCAACATTTCAACTGTGGGAGGAATATTGTGTTAATTTCACACCGGTTCAGTTCTGGTACATTTGATTTTGGGACTATAGTCTTGCTGGGGGTATTTATTTCTAAAGGCGAGTCACATCAACTTCTGTTGGCAGAAAATTGTCTCAGGTATGCTGTTTTAAATGTTGCTTAAAATCCGCGTTCTATTTTTGGAATTCTACTTTTGTGAGTTTGTTGCGTTTTCCTGCTAGGTGGGAAATCCCCATCTGCTTGAGGTGTTTCCCCCCCCTCCCCCTATGCATGGAAATCATATTTACTTTGGTTAAAGACGTAGTTATCGTAACTTTAACCTACCACTCCTTGGATTCTATCCCAGCCATCCCTGACGCTTGTGTCGTTTCCATAGCGACGGATGCTGTTCTGTGCTTCGTCGGTTGCTATGGGGAAGAAGACGAAGGGGAGGACGGATCCGACCATTTGCGCGAGGAAGATGAGGAAGATGATGAACATGTACTGGAGCACAGGAGGAGATTTAAAGAGGAGTTTTCAATTAGCTAAACCAGCGCCACCTAGAGGCATTTCCTATCATACAACTACAAGGCAAATTTTTTTATATATCTCTTTGCAACTGGTGTCATTCCATCAATCTCAACCATCTCATTGATATTTTCCGTAAAAAAATTAGGTTATTGGGACTAGAAATTTCCTTCATGACATCCATCACTGTTTCTTACTTGGAATGTTTTGATCCTTGACAAACAGTTGCATTGAACGGTTATTTAAACTTGCACAAATCCCTAACATCTACTCAAATCCAACCCGTGTTAACTTACAACTATGAGGAGGTACTTGTTGCTGATGCAGACCGCTAGACAGCCGAAGAATGAAAATACGACCATGGCAGCTCCGACTCCGATCATCAGATGAACTGCGATGAATATTCCGTTCCCCTCACCCAGTAAGTTGGGGAACTCCCTGATGGTGATAGCGGTCCACGTACCCACCCCCACTAGTGCGATACCCCCAAGCTGAAATATTAGGGGTAAGTTAGACAACTTTTGTAAAAACTTGTTAGCACTTGTCAAGTTTCGTAATTTGTGGTTTCAAAATCTTGTTTTTGAAAATCGCCCTTCTTAGACGAAAATCTTCGTCGAAAAAATGTTTAACCATCAAATGATCAAAGTAGGTTTCCAGCAATTTTTCTGGCAAATCTATACACATGACTGCACAAGGCTCGAAGCCACTTTAGGCGAGCAAGATCCCGCTCTACTCTGACAAGTTTAATTGGTTTAAGAAATCGATTATTTCCAAACATTAAACGTTGAACTTACCGCTACTAAGAAGCTGAAAAAGCATACGGCGTTTCTATGGAAACCAGTAATATAACTCGATTCCATTTCTGATGTTTGTTGACAAATGTCTGCTCGTATTAAGAAACTCTTGGAAACACAAATTGATTTTATGATTCAAATAAATAGTTTCCTATTACTCGCGATTTTATGCAGAATATTATTTTTACCTAACCACTTTTATCAGCGAAGCAACAATTTGCCTAAACCTAATATTATTTAAAACCTGGCAAACTTGCAACGGTACAACAGCCAACCTGTTACAACCAGCACAAATCATCGAAATCTCAAAACAACCGACCCACTCGTCACGTGATCGACAGAGCGCATCAACTTTCGTGACGTCACAATGGAGTTGCGACTGCGCTATTGTGGCGTGGGTAACTGGATCTGGGGGGTGTGGGGGGCAAACGGTCTCATGAGAAACTTTTTCTGTTTTGTAACAATCGAGTATTGTTTGGGAATAATTAGACAATGTTGAAAAGATAAAAAAAACCCGGATCACTGTGAACTTCTCCTATGACGTAATAGACTTAAAAGATAGAATGTTTCTGACGTAATCTGTAGAAATTGTGATTCAATAATCCCACACCTCGCCAATGCAACAACTTAAACCGCTACTTGTGATAATTTTGCACAAAATAAATGAACTTTTTCAAATCAAAACAATGTCTAAATTCCGTCGTAAGTTAACAAAGATTTTACCACAAGCAGGCGATGGTTTGAAACACAAAAGTTTTCTGATTTTAATTTATTGGTGCAATTTACCATTCTAAGCAAAAGCAGAGATTGGAATTTGACCATTGGTGAACTTAACTAGTCATGCATGACGATTGTATTGCACGTCATCAGTGTGAAACACCATCAAAGCAACTCTCCGCATGGTGTCACTCATGAGCAGCGTTAAGGTAAAACGAATAATTTCAATTTAAACAAAATTTGATCAAAAATTAGAAGGAAAATGACGTCACAAGATCCGACACAACACAAAAATAAAAAATATTCTACTTTGCGTAAAAAGGGGAGAATGACGTCATCGGACTTTTCTTTGACGTGGACGAATGTTTTTATTTATTTGAGGGTTTTTGTCACTGCATAAACTACATAGTGTCGTAACAATGGTTCTTATGGTCGGTGTATACATTTGAAAGCAGGTACCATATTATGACGCAATAATAACTGCACTTTTACACGATTTAAAGGCAGGGAAAATATGTACAGGCGTTACGCTTGGATGACTTCATGTCACGTGCTCATTTGTCCACAGATCTGTATAAGCAGCAGGTGAAGATGAGCGCCAGTAACTAAAACAAGAAAAATATGTTTATTGACGATGCTGGACGGCTATAATTTACATTCCACTTCAAACAATAATATCATTAAGCAATTTCAGGAATTACTATAGTTGGAAAATACTGGGAGTAGTAAACTGACCTAGCTTCATTATATTTATGCATAATTATTGAAATAATGTGTTTGCACAAAAATAATGAGCTGTACTGTGAATGAAAATTGCGTAAAATTGCGTTTTCATGTGGAATTTAACAGTCGCCTTTCCATAAGTATTCGATCTTAAACATCAGGCAGCAAACAACTCTCACCTCAACTGCGAGAACCCCGAGACAAACTCCACCGACGATCCAATAAGCTGTCTTCAGTTTTGCTTCACAGCCAATATTGTTGAACGTTCCGACCGTCTCATTCTTGCATCCGACCAAATCCGTGAAGTTCCCGGTGATGGAGATGAGATTCCGTTTGCAGCAAGACTGAGGAAGGGAATAGCCGGGCTGCCTCGTCCACACGTTGTTCAACCTCCAATCTCCAGGGCTGTTAAACCCGCAGCATTGCAACTTGACACAAAAAAAGAAAATTGGACGGCACCTAATTAATTAAGAAAACCGCACTTACATGCACAAATACTTGCTTGTTTGATGCAACCTTATTGAATCACTAATGATTGAAGAGCCGAAACGTTTAATAAATAAAGCATGTCGTTTTTAGAACTATTAGGGCCTGTGTATTTATGATTTGAATTATGAACAGATCCGTGTCTAGTGTTTCCAGAATCCATGGGTTAGAAAACACTACGTCATGTTGCTAGGGGCAACACTCACCAGGGTCTGCGTGGCGTCCCAGGCAACGGTGATGTCATTTTTCGGGTTTGCTGTGTCGTTGAATTGATTGATGGATTGGACGATTTGTTCGGTGACTTTCGGGTAGAAAACGAAAACCAAAATTCCTCCAACGATTTCGACAATGAAGATGACCAGAACAATGGCGAAGAACTAAAAATAACCAAAGTCGTTGAATCATTGGAAACCTTCTGTTGTTGAAATCCCCAGTCCGGGTTTTTCCAAACTTTTGTCCGTTTTTTATTTTTACCCACATGCGCCAAGAGCAAGTTTATGGACAGTTTCGGTAACTGACAATAGAATTCAAACGCTGAAACTCGAGTATGACGTTGCTGTGCACTTTGTGAAGTAGCAGAATTAGAATATTTGGTATTCAAAGCTTGACCTTGAACCGAAACTTCAAGGTCACTCAGACACTCCTGGATCTCCCACTGCCATGGCAAAGTGAAATAACTACGTTAGTGGGCTTGTGACCTTGACAGAGATTTCAAGGTCACAGNACTAAAAATAACGAAACTCGTTAAATCATTGGAAACCTTCTGTTGTTGAAATCTCCAGTCCGGGTTTTTCCAAACTTTTCTTCGTTTTTTATTTTTACCCACATGCGCCAAGAGGAAGTTTATGGACAGTTTCGGTAACTGACAATAGAATTCAAACGCTGAAACTTGAATATGACGTTTCTGCGCACTTTGTGATGTAGCAGAATTAGAATATTTGGTATTCAAAGCTTGACCTTGAACCGAAACTTCAAGGTCACTCAGACACTCCTGGATCTAACCACCCACTGCCATGGCAAAGTGAAATAACTACGTTAGTGGGTTTGTGACCTTGACAGAGATTTCAAGGTCACAGAACACGTGGTAACTCACTGTTCCGAGCAGACACTTGTTCTCCTGGATCGCTCCGCAACATCCGAGGAATGAGATGATGAGGAGGGCCGCCCCCACCGCGATTATGACGTAAATAGCGTCGAATATCGCGCTGTTGGATGAGACGATTTGCATAAAGTTTGCCGAATCAACAGCGGCCCAGATCCCGAGCCCCAGCAACGCTCCTCCGCCCAGCTGCAAAAAAAGAAACACGGAAGTTATTAAGTTGATTTGCGATAAAACCGTGTTTCAGAATCATTAACAGGAAATATCCGTAACCATGTTTCATTTAAATTGGCCTTTTTACAACAAAATAAACAAATAGATTTTTGCAAAGATATATCCGAACAAACTAGTTTAAACATAAAAAGCTAGGAAAACACTTCAATATTTCGTTGATAAATATGCTACGTGAGTAAATCGATAAACATGGAAAAGTGAATTGGAGGGTAACNTTGCTGAATCAACAGCGGCCCAAATCCCGAGCCCCAGCAACGCTCCTCCGCCCAGCTGCAAAAAAAGGAAACACGGAAGTTATTAAGTTGATTTGCGATCAAACCGTGTTTTAGAATCATTAACAGGAAATATCCGTAACCATGTTTCATTTAAATTGGCCTTTTTACAAAAAGATAAACAAATAAATTTTTGCAAAGATATATCCGAACAAACTAGTTCAAACATAAAAAGCTGGGAAAACACTTCAATATTTCGTTGATAAATATGCTACGTGAGTAAATTGATAAACATGGAAAAGTGAATTGGAGGGTAACAACTAATTCTTGGTCATGTTGTAAGCGTTATGTTTGCCCAAAGTCTGGCGCTCCTTATCGCTCTTTTCACAAAAAAACTATTTTCGGCGTTTTGTAAAGCTGTCTCGTGATTCTACAAACCACTGTATGACGTCACAATGCCTGTTAATTCTCGCGCTATTTAGCCTTGTTTCGTCATAAAACGGTTTAAACATGCAGCGAACATTTACTTACGAAGAAAATGAAGTTGAAAATGAACATCGTGTATTTGAGGCAATTCATTCCACACCCCTCCATTGTGTTGATTTAGTAATTTTCTGCTTACAAAGAAATATCTACACAGTTTAAATCAGTAACCTGCGTCCTGTAAAACATGAACAACCAAAATCATGAAAACTTTGCAGCCACTCACTTGCGAAATAATGATGGCTTGTTTATATTTGGCCTGACACACGCATTCACGCCCAAAACTTGTTTGTTAATAAGTCTCATTTTACTAGTTTGTAGCCTTGCTTTTAAACGTCCAAATAAATCTTTTATAAAATCACTTCTTAAATTTCTAATAAGTTTGCTCAAAGCTCCGTCATGGTCGACTGCACAAGGCTCGTAAGAAAACCCGTTCGGGTCAAAACAACTTTGGCGTAACAATCGCCATTATTATAATGACGTTGACGTAACAATGCGCGAACCACCCAACCAGTTCTCTGCAAAGCCAAACTTGTATTTGTGATACTTAGCAACCTGACAACCTTACATTTAAATTAGGACTGCCAGTTATAATTCCAACGTATGTCTCACCCGCCTACAGTGAAGCCAAAAATATAATCCTGCACGTAATCATCACGAATCACATGATGCTCTGTGATGAATTAATGAACCCTGTGACGAACAATGGGCTTCCTGCTGGATATAGAACGCAGCTAAATATGTACAATGTGTTTGTCCTTTCAACAATCCTTGCATATTATCTCACAATAAGCATTGTATGTGTGTTTTGCATTAAAACTGTTGATATCAGTCGTAAAAACGTCGCCACATATTCTGCCGCACTGCAATAAAGGTTGCCTTATTAGGATTAAAGCTACGGCTATCTACGACATTTTTATAGTTGTTGTTTTGCTGTACAGTGCCGCGTACTTATGTATCAACATGCAAGTTTAAAGTCATATCTCCTGCAATAAAACTGACCTGACCGCTTGTAAACACGTCGCCACACAATCTATTGCCTTCTGCCACTTTATGCTGCAACATCGACAAAACCAAGCACAGTAGTAAAGCTGGTTTCATCAGCAGTTTCCGGTTCATCTGAATCATCTCAACTATCGCCATGTTACGGTTTAACACATTTAATATCCGGGTTTCATCCGTCAGATTATAAGTCTAACATCGGTTTATTTTAACTAGAAGCTGTACTGGTGAGGTGGCCCATAGATTGCAAGCACTCTAATTACTTCCTGGACAGCGTATGGTGGTTTCTGCACAACGTGCCAACATATTCGTGATGACTTAAGGCTGCTGGATTATTTAAAGTAATTTTGTCATAAACATAAAAAACGCGCGAATTTAAGTCACATACAATAAAAATACAGGACTTGTGTCACATAACATCAGCTGAACAACTACCCAAAGCTTCCTCTACTATGCTCAACCAAACACCGTCGATATCCTCTGTCAGCCAAACTACTATCACTACCAAGCAATGGAAACTCAAAGTTGCACTTCCCGGCGGAGTTTAGGAAGTTGTTAGTTCGATTTTACGCGAAACAGCGGAATGTCTGCTCTACCCAAAGCCTTTCTGCATGTTCTCATCCAAACGTTGAAATGTGTGTGAAATTAACTTTCAGTTGTATTCCAGTTTTTTCGATTTTTTCGGGTGAAACAAGCTATATTTAATAAAAAGACGAGGCTGCAATTTACAAAACTCAAGGCAACATCAAATTATAAACCTCACGATTACGACAAAAGATAAACAGATAATTTGCGACAATTGACGACCTCGAATGAAACTAAGGGCTGCATTGTGTGAAAACAGACCAAGTTTCCATCTCACTAAACCAATTGAGACGTCATAAACACACTTCTCTTTTTTTCCTTGTTTCCTGAGCTCGAGGCGCGCGGTGTCCACCCAACCATGAATACTAGTTGTGAAACCCAACAACAAGTATTTAGTATTCCACACATAAGTTGTAACCCCAAACCAGCCATGTTGTTCTCCATATACAGCCGCACCGCATAACATGCTCTGTGACGTAACACAGCAGGGTTGTGACTAACAAGCAGCGGATGTTTTTACAACATATGGTAATTTGTCTTTGACGCGTTCATCGAGCCATTAGACTCTTTTGTAGAAGGCTTTTGCAAGAAATTCACACTTTGTGCGTTACAAACTCTTCTGTGTCACTTGTTGGTCAAGGCAATAGCACAGTTCTAAAAATGTCAATAATGACAATTAAATTATTGTGACGACATAGTTACATCTCATTGTTCGTCCACAACCTAACATGTGTAAACGTCACTTTGTATGCAACAGCAGTTAGCCACGGGCACTCACACTTGCTAAAACTAAAACAAACCAACCCTTCACCAATACAACTGACCGCCAAGGCGTGGCAGTCATCACGTGACAGGGAAGCAGACGATTCGTCACGTTCCAGAATAACAAGAGCACGATTTGCCAAAAATTCGACGCAAACTTTCACGCATGGCATTTATGCATTGTTACGTCACAAATTAAAAAAATCGATTCAAATCGATGTTCTCATGTTACTTCACAAAGCCGAAACGATTTGTTAGCGTGCTGAGCTGGTGTTTAAATGACGTCACAATGCACAGTTAATACGTCACAGTTAAACCCCTGCGTTTTGCGTCGGCTAATTCTCAGCGAACAAAGCTGCACATTTTAATAATCGCATTAAACTGGAATTACAATCGACATGTTTCACTTTGTTGTCGTAACAATGCCTGCTTTATTCGCAAACAATGTTTTGGTGAAGAACTGTTCATTGAAAACGCAATTTCCGCAAACAGACAATATAATTTCCTCGTTACAGAGAAACGCACCCAACCATAAATAAATGTACAAATAAGAATTTAGCGGATTACGAAATAACGAAATACCACCAGCAGTTATTTTCATCTCAAACCAACTGAAACTGGTAACTAAGTGTTGTGGTCGCCAGGCGATGCCACGACACTCATCTGCAGCTGTGGAACATTCCCATGACGATATATAGCGCCTCTCCATAGTGACGTCATAACCATGTGACAATGAGATAGAGCTAGGTGGGGGTTTGTTGCTATAAGAGACTTGGACACAAAAATAACTACAAAGCTACGGGCTATAGCGGAATAAGCAATGTACGATTACATGTTTCATTAAACAAAACACAAAAACAAATTCTGCCTGGCACACAAACCAATTTGTTTCAATTATCAGAGAAAAACTAAAAACAACCACATCCAGACAGGTTGTGGGTTTTTGTACCACGTCATCTCAGCGCAGTTTAACAGTAAACGCTTCAATTCGACTGAATCGAAGCGTAAACTTGTTCTAATATTCTTGTAAACCCCGCGGGCTGAAAGGCGCTGTACCATCTGCCTCATTTAAATTCCACGCCATTTAATACTCACTATCGGCATTCATGACGTAACAATGCCAGCCCACTATTCCAAGATAATCACCGCTTATGTCAAGTTTTTTGTTCCAGTAAAAATGTTAAAAAACTCAAAAAAACCGCGGCAAGTAAGTTTAAAACTTTTATCAGAAAGCAATTTGGGTAGATTGAAAACACAATTCTCGTTTCTGTCGAATCTTTTGACTGTGACAGCGCAGTAATAACATTAGGAGTGCGTTAATAAAGTTAAGGGTGCTTCAAATTCTGTTACCAACAACACAAATTGACGATAATGCCGGTTTCCACCCATCATCATGTGGTAAAAGCAATAAACTCAACTTTCAAAGGCTTTTACGTACACCTTGTTTTTTCACATAATTTCAAAATACACCTGACCGAAAAAAACTAAAAAAGTAACAGCACCACAAGTTACACTTTACACTTCTGTACATTTGCTACAGCAAGCGTTTAACACTTGTAGAATAAATATTTCCTTCCCCAGCCCCCAAACAATAGAATTGTGTTTCGAGTGTTCTTTGCGCAAGGGCCAAGAGAGATTATTGCCTCAGGTTGCCACGGCAACACAATGGATGCGTTCGAAAACCTATTGTTACAAAAGGGAGGAAAACAATTGAATGTGAAAAAACATCGTGTTGGGCGCAATGTTGTGTCGAGGTGAAATATCGAATTGTTCTGATGAAGTCAACTTAAATAATGCTAGTAATTCACAAACATTTTTCTGATGCTCAAAAATTTCCAGCACAGAGAATCAAGGCCCAGTTTGTTTGTTGGAACCTTTTTTGCAACAACTATTTAATTTTTTTTATTTATTGCTTTTTTTTAATTTTTTATTTAAGTATTGGTAAGACTGTCGCTTTTATTCTATTAGCTTGAGGAATAATAAGAGTGCAAATCCAGACCGGACAAATTTGTCAAACTGACGTTTTTAACATCACCAAAACAGCGGTACAATCATATTCTTGTTATGTGGTTTGCTTTCAAAACTTAGCAACAAATATTTGGTGAACCCGGCAACATGGGATAGTGGGAGCCATTAGAGTGCCCATATAATAAATAGAAATGAAAAGGTTATTTCCTTCTGAAAAATTGCAAATAATTTTCAACGCTTAACATCCTACGCGGGTTTCTGACGACGCGGGAAAAAAAACTGAACTTTAGAAAGGAAGTTAACATGCGTTAAACTTGTTGGCAGACTTGTTTCAGATAAATAGGTTTATCTACAATATTCCAAAAGTTTTTTGAACCAGCATTTATTTTGGTGGGCAATTTGCAACAACATCTTGTCATCGTGACGAGGGGATAGGGGCCGAATTGTTGTTTAAGAAATATTCAGATTTTTACAGAGCATTTTTATGAAATCCAATGAAAAAAGTTGTGTTTTCATTTATACGTAACTATCATCGCACTCACAATATTTCTGTGACAAAACGTAATCTTTTAACCTTTAAAAAACACTTGAAACAAAAATTGAAAGAATGTAGGCGACAGCATAATTGCATACTGATAAGCAGGTCTGTTATGATGTGACATTATTATTTCTAGGAAGTTTTTGGCGTAAAAGTTCAATTTATCAAAATATTTCACTTAATTAAAATTTATCACGTTTTTTGACATAATTTTGTTAATCGAGTCTTGTTTTCACACTGATTCACATTTAAATTTTTGTTTTGGGAAACTTTTTTTTTTGTATCAAGTCTTTGTGTTCTGAATTTTTTTTGTAAGCTTGTAAATCGAATCATAGATAAACCTCAATTCATACTTGAACCAATTATCATATAATCAGCGTTTTTACTTTTTATTGTCAATTTTTGCCTTCGTAAATTTGCTATGTAGTGTTGCCACCGTTACCGCGGGCATTGGTGCGGAAAGCAACTTTCATTAAATCCTCAACTCTTCAGCAGATATTAGGTTTATTTCTTAGATGTTACATTATTTTACAACATTTTTGTAAGGCATAGATTGATATTAATTCACAAACGCATTATTTTGTACTAAACTATGCTGTAAAATATTTTCCCACAAAATTATATCTCTATACACTGCAACGGATTCCAACCACTTTGTGTTGTTTGGGCAAATTGTAGAGACGGGTAGCTAATGCAGTGTTTGGATTTTGTTTGAGTAACTTCAATATGGTAAGAAAAATACATTGAATTTCGGTAGTTATTAAACATGATAAAATCTATATTCCTAAAATTCTGTACCTCAGGCTCTTGACTATTACCTTGTTTTGCACAGTCTTGATAGTTGTTTTAAAAAACAACATTTGTCAGTTAAAACTGTTTTTGCTGATCGTACGTGATCCGCTTTGTCTTATACTTCCTTAGAATGCTTGATGCAGCGTTGCAATCCACCATAATTGAAAGTTTTCCTTCTTGCAGCACAAACCTTTGGCAAATATTAGTGTTGTTTTTAAATTATTGCAAAGCTGGCCAAAGTTTCGGTATTGTAACACAAATGTTTAAAAAATGTGTGTTAATGTAACTTTACTTTTTTAGAAGTGAACTAGAAGATATACATATTTATTTTAGCCACCGAAATCACCTAATCGATCAGGAAAATCAACTCCCACAAGAGGGCGACCTGGAGAAAAGAAGGAAGAAGAAAAACTGAGTGTTGAAGAAGAAGAAGCAAAACTACAAGCGGAAGAGGAGGAGAGAAAAAGAATTGAGAAAGAGGTGAAAGTTTTTTTTTTAACAATATGTCATCTTGGCCTTTTAAACAAATAGAGTTAATTTTTGGCCTGGTGTCAAAATTGTAGCAACTGATAATGTAAAAATGATTATTAATCTGAACATCATCTAAATTTTAATCATGGAAAATAGAAAGGGCAAAGCTAGTGGATCTATCTGGCATCCCTAGATACAATTCAAGAAGGAATGGTTGAGTAAGATTACAATACCAGAATTTGCAAAGACGTTTTTGTAATAGGAGCGAGAAAAATTGGAACTTGAAAGACTCGAGATTTTGTCGAAGATTCGTGACAGCGAAGAAAGTGAAACAAGAAAAGAGATCGAAGCTATTGATGCCACTGTGGAACAAGTTGAAAACGACAGAAGAGCAAATTCTCAGGTGAAAAAATATGGAAGTTTGGTATTTCCACATGGCGATTGATTCTGTGGTATTGTGTCACTATAATTTTTCACCAAACTCAACTTAATTCTATGCTGAAAGATTGCAAACATCAAATCATGAATTGCTTTTGTTTGGAACAAACTGTTGTTTATTGAATTAACAAATATTGAACAAAATCAAAGTTGTAATACAACAACTAAGTTTGGGGATGGGTCAGCTAAAATCAGCCAACCCTTCAGACTCAGGCTTGATAAGTTGGAAGCCAATGTCAATTATATTTTACCACACATAAATTTAGTTTTTTTCATAGTGTTTTTAGGTACACAATTCACGGTTTTAATTATTCTCAATAGGAAGATACAAGCCAGTACTTGTGTGTAAAACATATTCTACGTTTCAGAGTCATTCCTGATGATGACAGCAGCGTTTGTCGAAATGTAGAATAGTAATTTTACCCTACATAATTTTAGTTTTTTATATTATAGTATTTTTAATATTTTATTTAAACAAGTTGTTCGCTGTTCTGACAATTGTGTTTTTAAAGTGGGAGCGATACATGATATGTGAAGGAAAGCCAGATCCAACATCAGCCAAGGAAATTAACACTTTCATTTCGTTGACCAAAGAAAATGGAAAACCTGATCTGAATGTTGTACTTGAGGATGCTGTGCTTATATTGAATGTGAGTTGAATAGCTATGTGGTGGACAGTTGACTCATAAAGAATTTAGCAGCACTCTGCAATAGACAAAAATAGCTAAAACAATTAGTTGAAAATATGCAAAGACAAAACAACTGTTTTGGGGACACTGTGGCCACCAACCTTTAGGATTTGTTCGGGCTTAAAGTCAACTGAGAAGTTGAAAACATCATGGAAAACACCAGTGGCGTAAATGAGTGGGAGAACTTGGTTGGATGCCAGTCAGTTGAAAGTGTTTTGGTAATGACTTAAAGTATATATTTTTGTGTTTATAAAGATAGTGTACTTCACCATCCTAAACCTAATTGGCTCAACAGCTGCAGTTGTCTGCTCACTCCCGTTCCATTCTGAGCGATGCAATTTAGTTTTAATTGTGTTATTATGTGACAATACATTTAAATAACTGTATCAGCAGTATCATAAATCTCAGACTTTGATGCTTTTCAGCTGATAAATATCGTTATGTTTTATTCCAGTTAATCGATGAGTTAAACTTTCTGTTGGAGGATTCAGTTTTGGATGAAGTTGTAGTGTCGGAATACAAACAAACCGTTTTGTCGTTACAAAGTTTGCTTTTATCCAGATACGATGACGCAACGTTGAAACTACTTAAGGTTGTTTTACTTTCAATACTTTTTGATTCTAACAACCAAGGAATATTTTACACTTGATCATAATGTCAAGTTGCCATTTGAAAAACAGATATATGTTTGTTATAAAAAACATTTTGCCTGTTTAGAGGTTTTTAGAAATCTTTACAAATAACTAAAACCTGTTTTAGAAATTTTTGTTTTGAAATTTGTTTCTAGAAATTAAAGTAAAATTCCAAAACTATTCTACACAAATGCTGGTTGTTAGGACAAAAGTTTACTTCGATCTTTTGTGAAGTTTATTTGCGGGGATTAATTTAGATGTTTTCGGTTTTTCACAGGAAGCGAGTTACGAAGCGGATTCAGAAACTGGTAATCTTCAGAAGGTCGTCAAGGGTGACAATGAGGTCATAATGCTTTGGGGAAATCTTAATAAAAATCCGAGGTTCAAAAGTTATGAGTTTGAAACAGAAAAAATTACTTTTGAACTTCCAAAACTCCTCGCTATGACCGATATCGCTGGTGAGTCCAGCTTTTAGTTCTGAAAAATAAAAACTACAAATGCTGTGAAAACAATAATGATTTTAGTTGTATTGTTTAATTCAATTGTTTGCGTATTTTTTTCCAGAATCAACTACTTATAGATTCAAGTTCTTACGGGGTTTAAATTCCAAAGAAGTGTTTTATTCATTTATTTACAGTTCGCATTTTACGAGAAGATTTTGATCATTATTCTCACCAATGCAGCACTTTTTTGGCAAAGCAAACGAAACAAGCTCAACAAGAAGGTAAAAAAATCAATTATATTTCATGTTGTTGCAAACAACATTTCTAAGCAAATTTTTAAACTGTTGCATTATTTGTAACAGTAGATAAGTTTTGTAACTTTGTACAATGTATTTTTTGTCATTATGTGTAAAATGATTAACTGTAAATATTTATTGTTCGGCAGCGAAAGTCTTACACTACTGGTGATAAATATGACTGTTACTTTTTCTGTTTTTTTTAAATGTTGGTTTTTACATCAGATGAGAATGTGGAAGTTGGTGTTGATGAGGAGGCTGATGGAAAGAAGAAAGATGGGGAAGCTGAAGGAACGGAGGAAGAAGGAGAAGATAAATCTGTTTCCAATGAAGGGAGGAAGGTGGGAAAAGTGATCTTGTAAAATTGGAAGAAAAATGAAAATTCAGAATTTCTGTCAAAATGTTTTAATATTTGCCTGAGCATGTTCTAAAACAGGGCTGTACAAACAGGCCTACATGGGTGTTTGAGGTCAAAGACAATAATTTTTAAGACTGACCGCAAAATATTTGTGATGGCGGCCATGCATTGGTAAAACTGTTCGCTACGGAATATGGAACTATGAGAACATTTAATCAGACTTTTATGCATAGGTAAATGGGATGTTATTAGAGTTTTGTTTAAAAATATAATTGTATTTAAATAATTGTAATGCAGAGTGGAATGAGTGAAGCATCAGAAAAGGACGGAGATAAAGAAGAGAAAAAGGAAGAAAGCAAAGAAGAGGGAAAGGAAGAAGGGAGCAATGCAGATGGTAGGGGCTTCTTGCTAATCAAGAAAAACAAAATGAATACCTGAATATTCATTATGCGTCCCCTTCCTGAAAGGGGACACATATTGTTTTCACTCAGTTTGTTTGTTTGTTTTTTTTTGTTTTTTTTACGCCGAGCTTGTCCATGTCGTTTTGCCATGAAATGTTTGGTGGATTTGGATGAAACTTTTACAGCTGGTAGATATGACCAGGAAGTTGTGCCATCTGTTTCATTTGACCCCATAGCCCCAGCGGTTACCCCCTTAGCCCCCTAAAATGGGGCAAAATAGTTAAACAATCTCCGAATTGGATGAAATTTGGACAGTTTGTATAACATGTCATTGTGGTGCAATAGTTAATGTTTTTACCCTGTAGGCCAAGCAGTTACCCCACCAGCCCCCTAAAATGTGTACTGTTATTTAACAATGTCCAAAGTTGATGCAGCTTGGACAGTTTGTAACACATGTTTTTGTGGTGCGCTGAATGCTTTGTTTACATCTATAGCCTGGGCATGTTTTCAGAAAAACGCAATATGTAGAACTTTGCATGTGTGGGGACCCATGCGTTTCTGCCAGCGGAAACATTCATGTCATAAATAGCGCAGGTAACTGAATAATGTGGGGAATATGTCATCTTTTAATATCGGGTAATAGTGTATGTAGGGGGGGGGTATATGGTAAGCCACCCTTCTAGTTGTTTAATGTTTTTGTCTTACTTTTTGTTATATCTGCTAATGAACACAATACTCTGTTTAACTTTTTGTGGGGGGAAGTTGTACGTCATTTTCGTCAGTTTTTTAGTGAAAATATAAACCAGTTTGGTATTTCCACAGGTAGGGAATCCCCTGCTACCCCAGAGATAAAGATTGAAGTTGAGGATGACGAGATTCTCGACCCCGATGTAGTTGACTTGCGACAATGTACACCACTAGGTGGGGTGTACCATATCGACCTTGTCAGATTGCCTCCGCAACCCAAGGTCGTAAAGGGTTGGACTCTCACTCAGGTTTGTTGCAGACTTTTTATGTTGGTATTGATAACACAGAGAGCTTTTAGAAAAAATCAAGTCTTTATGAAATTCTATTTTTATTTATTGTATGTTTTGTAGTTTATGGTAAAACTAAATTTCCAAAGTATTTTGTCATAAAATTACCAAAGTTACAAAATAAAACCTTCCAGCAAAGTTTTTTAAAAATTTGATGTTAATATTCTGCAGATCATCGATGAGCCCTTGACCCAGGTAAAGTACCCATCGGAACATTTGAGAAAAACCCCTTCCCGAGCCCCTTCTGCAACTCCTGATGCCAGAGAGGGTGATGAGGGTGTTTCCCCATCAAAAACCCCCTTGGAGCAGCAACAGCCCCCGATCGGGATTACCATGGTTTTGCCGAACAACGTCTCATTTTTTGAAGAGCCGCAAGTGGCAAGATGGGACGACGAAGGTTTTTTAAAAAAATATTTTGATTTTTTGCCAAATCCAAATTTTTCTCACTCACCCTGCCTAAAGCTAACATCACCCTGGTTTTCCATTTAAAATTTTGCAAGAATTTGTTTGTTGAGATCAGGGCTAGAAAAAATGCAAATTTACCGGGAAGCCAACAAAAATTTCCTGACAATTTTTGGCAAATCCCCTAAGTTCCTGTTACAAAAACAAAAAAATTCCTGTGAGTGGGACCAATTTCCCGGGGAAAGAGCTTTCCCATTTCCCCACTTTTTCCCACCATGGTTGAGGTGATCAACTGTCATTGTTATAAACTAGAAACTGTAGAACAATCAGATCGGCCTAGCTCGTTCTATTTTGCAATTCTTTAATTTTGTCAAGTATTTTTAGAAGAGAAGTTTATTTGCATAGCATTGCTAATTTTGCCTCAATTTAAACCCTTACAAAATACAATATTGATTGTTGTGGTAATGTGAAATCTTGATCAAATGTATTTTGTAGCTTACAATATTATACCTCAGGTAAAATTACATTAATTTGTAGACAAGCATTGGAAGACATCAAGCATCACTGATTTAAATTACGACGAGGAGAAAAGAATTTTGAGTTTCAGGACATCACTGTTTGGAAGTTTTTGTTTGCTTCAGGATACGTATCTCAACATGCCGTTCCAATCATGGGAGTTAAGACCACAAGGGCTTAATGCGACACAACTTACTGTTACAGCTGCCATTGCTGAAATTCATATTAAAGTCAAAGTAAGAAAAGAAATAGACTGAAATCATAACATAACATGACATAACAGTGTTGAAATCTTGTTCACCTGGTATGACATGTATTTATTTGTTTTATCTTTGCTGAGCAAAATATGTAGAAGAAATCCTTGCATGGGCAGACGTGCTCGGAAAACACGAAAGGCTGACCATGATTAAAAGCATTGACCTCTTGTTACTTTGAGAATCTAAATAAAGTGTGTGAAAAAAATTTTGTTGTAGTCATATTTAATTACTTTTCAAACTTTTCGGTTTCAGGACCGGCAATGCATGTTGCTGAAACCAGATGAGGAAATTCCGCAACTTGCACACATTTATGACCACTGGATGGCACCAAAACTTCTCATTGCTAAAATCCAGAGCGCAGGAGTAAACATATTTCCTGCTTCTGATGCGTACAAATTTGCATCTGTCCAGGATAAGGTGATGAATTGTAAAATGTTTCTATTATTCTGAAGTCTCACTTTGCAACGGTATAACCACATAAATTGTTTGTGGTGTATAAATGTCCGGACCAGTTGTTGTTTTGTGAACTTCCATTGTTGGAAAAGACTGGACTTTAATACCTTAGTGTTCATAAAGCCCAAAATTTTTGATTAGTTTTGGGCTAATTAATTTACAAAACTTGTTTTAATATTATTGGATTTCTTTGGCGCAAAAAATTACTTCACTAAATTTCAGGAAAAGGTGATTAGTTGTCAAATGTTTTTAATGTTTAAAATACAATGGATTGTTTTGGTGAAAAATGTTGCTTTGCTCAATTTCAGGATGTGAATATGGATTATGTTTACCACCAGATGGCATTGTTGTCGTCCGCGTTTGCTTTTTCTTGGAGCAAATGGAACAGCGAAGCTGCAAAACATAAAGTTTTATTTCAAGTAAATTGATATTACACTAGCGCTGCAACTAAATCATGCACCCTTTCAAGTTTTTCATTTTGTTTTCTATTTCCATTGGTGTTACGTTGAACTTATTGTTTTGGTGACTGTTGGTAACTTTTCCGCAAGGTTAGAACATTTAAGTTTCGGGTTAAAGTTTTTAGTTTACAGAATTTATGCAAAAACTTTCTGATGAAAACCTCTTCCAGCCATCCTTATACTATTTTCAACTGTTTTTTATTACAATTCATTTTGCTACACCAGGTGGCGCCCTTGTATGTGACCAATGATGCGCGACCAGTCCCCGATGATGATTGGTCGATTTTTGCTTGCTCCAATGATCGCTGTTACAAAGTGGCCTTACAGGAATATGATGAAAGTTACTGCGACGACCTCGCATCTGATGCCCAATACCATTGTGATGTCATGCATGCACTGCGTATGACATCACTAAAGGGGGATCCCGACGGCAAATTGTTGACATCACTTGTCAATCGGTCTCACGCATGTGATGTGTTTTTTGTCGACACTGTGCTAACACTGTTGAAAGCCACACAACTTATAAGTTTTTCTTAAAGTGTAAAATGTTTAATTAATGTTAGTATTTTGTAACTGTATGAAATAAAGTTTATTTTCATGATAAGAAAGCTATGATGTCACAAGGCATATTGATGAGTCATACAAGGATGCAAGGTTTGGTTTCACTAAAAAAACGTGATGATGAATTGTGATGTCATAATTCGGTTCCTGAATGAAAGTTCACCTTTCCGAAGAAAACTATTTTAGAATGGAAGTTCTTTTAGTATGACATCACAATACACAATGCAAATCAATTTTTGCAAGTTTTCACAAACAAACGCCTATTTGTGCAACTAAGCAACACAG
The DNA here is from genome assembly GCA_008931825.1 of Phallusia fumigata. Lineage (NCBI taxonomy): Eukaryota > Metazoa > Chordata > Ascidiacea > Phlebobranchia > Ascidiidae > Phallusia > Phallusia fumigata. The sequence goes on from QXVZ01006806.1 coordinate 38,806, forward strand.
TTACAAAAGTAAATATTTCTGATTTCTTATGTTTTGCCAAAAAGACAAAACCTCCCTTGTTTTTTCCTATACCTCCCTTGTTCTTCAGTAAACAACAAACACAGAACAACATCATGACAAGTTAATTATAATTGGTTAAAAACAAGAATTCATTGTGCCACCCACCATTGCTACGGGTACGCAGCAGTGAGAAATAAGAAACTTGCGACAAAACGTATTTACAACAACTCTATCCATAAACAACATAATGATCAGTGATCTTTCATCATGCAAAGGCACAAAGTTAAAAAAGCACCAAAATTCTCAAGGACATTCAATAAATTCAGTGTTTAGAATACGGATTGTTGTACAATATGTGGTTTTCATTAAAACTATACACAGAGCTCTCCTTGATTGAAATGTAAATAAATCTAAAAATGATTTGATGAAAAAATCATAAACATTGAATTAAAATTTGCAGGATTAGAAAACTGCTCAACAAACAATCTTATGTCATAATTGCAAAACGGTGTCTAACTTGCATGTCTCGAAAAATATTCAAATTTCATCAGGGATGTACACAAATGATCTTTAAGGAAAAACTATCAACTAGTATGAGCCGATGCATACTGTTGACATAGCAACAACATCAATTGGTGTTTACGAATAAACAAAGATAAAAACAAGTTTAGTTCACTTGTATAACCAATCAGTTCACTGTTGTGGGTATATCTGTTGTGCAAGCAATTGCAACATGGCCATTACTAAATCATAACAACATTTTCATGCAATTAACAAAAACTTTAACCAATCAACATTTTAAAAAGCGTAAAATCCTAAAATCTTTTACAAATCTGTGAACAGGCAAAGATAAAACAGTCTAATGGTTTAATTAGAAGAAATTTGAAAAAAAAGCTGGTTGCGTATTTTGACCTTGTTTTAACTAAGTTCGGAATGGAACTGTGCAATGTTAGCAGTGCTACAGGATTGCAGGAGTATTATTTTATACAAGGTATTTTATTCATGGGTTTCGGGGATCCAAGTAATATTTTCAACCACAAGACAATCATGTTGGTAAGATATGATTAGGAAACAACACAAATTTATTTACATGCCTTCACTCTTGCAAATATAAAATATAAAATAATATTAAATTATTTTCCATTCGCCCTTTGTGGCTTTCATCTATACAAGACAGGAAAAATTTAATGTCAGCTGAGCTTTTGTGTAACTCATCACGATTTGTCGATCAGTTTGACATGGGTAAAAGGGAAAACCCCCTGTTTACCCTTACAAATTCCCTCCCACTGACCATTCTTGTTCATCTTCGTCACTTTAATTACATCTCCAACCTAAAGCACATTTTATTCATATTTTAATGTTAAACTGGAAATTTGTCATTTGTGTTTACAAAAACTGAGTAACCATACTTGGGTATGTGGTGTAATATGAAATTTACAATAAACATTACAAATATATTCAATAGTAAGTTCATTTTGTGTCACCTTGAAGCATAATGGTTTTCATAAACACTCAAAAACTGAACCAACTTGTTTTGATTGGTAAACCCATCGGCCGAAATGGGGTAATGCTAATGAGGATTCTACTAGGAAGCAGTTATGTCACTGACAGTTTAGTCCTAAAAATAGTTTGCAAATCATAATTAATTAACCTCCTGGGCCCAGGGTAATAAATATGTGCCAGGCTAATCGCCTAATGTAAATGTGTGCTTACAAAATATCCATGCAATTGATAACAAAGTGAACATAATATTTTGCATCATCAACAAACAAATAAAAATTAATTTATTTTCACACTTCTGTCACAAACCTCGAGTCGTAGTGCCGTGGGGTCATATGCATTCGGAACTCTCCGTGTAATAACTTCTGCATAGACCGGGTTGCTTATCGTTGGCATGGAAACAGGACGGCTTGTTGTGCTCTAAAAATATTTGCTGTTTTTTTATTTTTATCCAACTCAGTTTTCTAACACCTGATGTCAAGATATAAAGCTGTTGTACTTTAGGTAACCCATTTAACAAAGCACATAATGCATATAAATCCCAAAATATTTTTTTAACATACTTGGGTTATCCCAGGAAACTGGTATGTAATTGGTGACGAATTCCTATTTGGGACATGTACTTCAACATATGGAACAGGAATTTGTCCGATTCGTCCTTGAGCATTTCTCGCATTCCACCAGTTTTCCTCCGGTTTTTCAATTATCTCCAAAATTTCTCCTTTGGAAAATGGNAATTGGTGACGAATTCCTATTTGGGACATGTACTTCAACATATGGAACAGGAATTTGTCCGATTCGTCCTTGAGCATTTCTCGCATTCCACCAGTTTTCCTCCGGTTTTTCAATTATCTCCAAAATTTCTCCTTTGGAAAATGGTAGGTCATCCGAATCGTTTCCCTTAAAATCAAACATCGCTCGAACAATCGTAGGTGCCTCCCGCCGCTGTGTACTGCTTCCGTCAACAACATCTTTGCCTAAGATTGACTGTGACGGTCCGTTAGTTGGAGATGCATCGGAGGGCTGGTGGCTGTTCATTGTAATCGGCGCTGTAGGGGTGTGTTTCAATATAGGCTCAATCAATGTGGTCGTGTCAAGATAATGGACTTTGTAGAAGTCAAGCAGCTCAGGCATGGAGTCAAATACTTGGTCACCAATTTTGAGTTTGTTATGCACATTGTTGATAATGTAGTGACTGACTTTACTATTTTCACTAACGGAGAGAACACTATCCCCAGGACATGTTGTGCTGTCCCTTACAAGAAAAGTTCCATGTCGCTGCTGCATTAATTTTTCCTGCGATTCTTTTCTGCTAATTGTCCCAAAGTACCAAGAATCTTTATTTTGGGAGTCAAAATTGGCCGAAGCCATTATTATCACTAGGATTTGGATCTAAGAAACAATTACAAAACTACTGTAAGTTAATTAAAATTGTATCTAGTAATTCAGTAGCATATAATACTAGTAAGTAACAAAATACAATGTTATTATAAAGCACTAAACCTAATTATCCAGAAAAAAATGTTTTAAAACTTGTACCAATATCAATAGTTTATTATGTCAGAAAAAATAAAACAGTATCTTTATTTTTATTCTACCTTTGAAACTGTGAACTGAAATAGCTTAAGGTAATAAAGTTAAAACCTAAATATAGATTTTTGCCAACTAATCTGGACGCCAGGGTTTGGCAACAGAGCTTCATTAGGACATTACATAAAAATTGCTTCATTTTAAATACTTGTCACAATTTTAATAAATGTTTGTTACAAAACGAATGTGCGACAACAAGATCACAACTCAACAAATATTAAAACAAAAATAGTTTTGCAAAAAACTCGAATCACGAACTTGCTCGGCAAGTCCTGAACATCAAAATCATATGTAACTTCACATCGGTTGATGTATTGGAATATTGGAAAACACCAGGTCGGAACTGAATCTTGTGAAAGTTATTTGTTTGGGAGCAAACAAATTAACAAACACTTGAGATACATGCCAACGTCTGTTACATTGTTTAGGCTAAATATCTATGTTCCATGGGGTACAAACGAGACAAACAACTGTGAAATTTGTTATTTGTAGATCCAATGAATAAATTTTTAAACGTGACATTAATTTGTCGATGCGGAACTTAATCCAACACCCGCTAACAGATCAGTTGAATTAAACCTAAAAACCTGCACAATAAGCTTCAACCCCGATGCTGATTTTGTAGAAATCGGTATTCGCAAAGATGTTGTTTACTTGGGACTTGTATGGCAGATTTCAACATTGTCNAATTTGTTATTTGTAGATCCAATGAATAAAATTTTAAACGTGACATTAATTCCCCCATAAAATACTATCCACCAAGGTTGGGTTGGCGATAATTCGTCGATGCGGAACTTAACCCAACACCCGCTAACAGATCAGTTGAATTAAACCTAAAAACCTGCACAATAAGCTTCGACCCCGATGCTGATTTTGTAGAAATCGGTATTCGCAAAGATGTTGTTTACTTGGGACTTGTATGGCAGATTTCAACATTGTCGAGGTTAATTTGCATGAATCGGAACTAAACCCGTTGTGAACCCGATACCAAAAACTCTTTAGGTCCGGTCGCAATCTGAACCCTAGCAGCGGGAAACGACAAGCAAATTTGACCTATGATTTGTGATGAANCTAAACCCGTTGTGAACCCGATACCAAAAACTCTTTAGGTCCGGTCGCAATCTGAACCCTAGCAGCGGGAAACGACAAGCAAATTTGACCTATGATTTGTGATAAACAATAGAAATTGTGCTTTGTGCCTGCGACAGATTATTGAACGGTTTGTTTATCGTAAAACCCAGAACAAATTCAAGTAGAACACCTTCAAAATATGGCAATTACACCAGTGACACATGTTCGTTGGTAAATTGTAATTGAAAGAAAGAACCGGAACTAATTTTAAGTAAATAAACGCTTGGGTAGTTATGGAGTCACATGATTCCAATGGGCGGTTTCCCGTCGCAAAAATACTTTTACGACATTGCGGAAATACATCGTAAACTACACAATAATACAACTAAAATTTAAAATCCAATCAAGTTTCTTTAGCTGGAGCAAGGTAATACTTCTGTTTTATGATATATTGACGGAAAAAACGCTGAAATTTTTTCTTGAATTTAACGAAATCATATGAATGGATGACGTCATGAATACCGGTGACGTTTCAGTTCGATGTCGGCTTTTCATTGTCGCGTGATTGTGGGAGCAACATAAAACAAGCGGGATAAATGCGAGAAATTTTACGTTTACTGCTTTTTGGGGTTTGAAAATGTTTGTTGTGATAAATTGTGATGATTAAATGTTAGTTTTCCGCCCGAAAATGCAGTTTAAAATGTATTATGGCAAGCTAGCAGTTTTTGTGGTAAAAATGACTTGTTCCTTATAGCTTATTTTAAAAGTTTGCATGTTTATGTACCTTATAAATCAACTGCTTGTTAAAGTTGGTTCCTTGATTTAGTTTTGACACCTGGAAGTCTTTCTTTCTAAGGACTTTCAACATTGATTTATCGTGCTTTTCGAATATTTTCATACAACTCAAAATGTTTGTTATTTACAGAAGACTGTAGGAGCGAGAGATAGAGTTTGTAAATAAAAGAATTTGTTTGTCAATAATTAAAGTTGTTTTCGAACAATTTTCCATAACATAGAAAACAAGCAACGTGACACAAAATGGCTCAAAATCTGCCAATCAAGTTTCAGGAGCATTTGCAGGTATAAAAAGTTGGTACTATATTAAGCTTTCGATATTTACAATAACATACTTCAGTTCAGTGTTGAAAAATTTTTTATGTTAATCTAAACAATGTAATAAATACGTTTTTTCCTTTTTTTAGCTTCAAAACATCGGCATCAATGCTGCCAACATTGGTTTTTCCACTCTGACAATGGAATCGGACAAATACATATGTGTTCGTGAAAAAGTCGCCGAGCAAGCTCAGGTTGTCATAATTGATCTTGCTGACTCAGCAAATCCAATTCGAAGACCGATTTCAGCCGAATCAGCAATTATGAACCCAGCAAGCAAAGTTATTGCTTTGAAAGGTATGAGACAATCTTGCTTATCAATAAGAAACACAACAAATTTATTTAACGAGTATCAAGTACAGTTTCTTGTTTAAACCTTTATTTTACTTGATTAAAAGCTGCCAGGTAGCTTTTATTTAGGGAAACCATTGTAATGAAAACATTTCAAAAAACATAATACATCAACTACTTTTAAAATCCATACCTTGTGTTTCTTATTTGTAGTTTTTGGGGTTTCTTATATTTTTGAACTGTTCATATCTGACTTTATTATGTGTTTAGTTGCACCAAACTGTTTTCATTTGTACTCCACACCCAGCATTCAAAATCATTGAAGCTTATATTATTTCCCACAGCAACATCCAATTATTTCATTGTTCCTCCAATCTGGGTATTTGTTTTTCAGCTGGAAGGACCCTTCAGATATTTAACATGGAAATGAAGTCGAAGCTTAAAGCCCACACAATGACTGAGGATGTTGTTTTCTGGAAATGGATTTCAACCAACATGATTGGTTTGGTCACAGAAACTTCAGTTTATCACTGGAGCATGGAAGGTTTGCCAACAATATCAGACTTGTAAAACCACCCAATATCAGTCACTTAACTATTGTGTAATTTTTATTTTAGGTGATTCTCAACAACCAGTAAAGATGTTCGATAAACACGCAAGTTTGGCCAACTGTCAAATCATCAACTACAGGTGAAACATCAGCCATAAATTTGTCATTGCATCAATTTAATATTTGCCAACCATCTTTTTAACTTAATGAGGCTTTATTTAGTCAATCTATGCAACATGTTGCCTAACTGTGTAAGTTAATGTGCTTCTTATTGTCAACATTGCACAACAAACTACCACTATGTTTGTAGGACTGATGCCAAGCAGAAGTGGTTGCTGTTAATTGGAATTTCAGCCCAAGCGAATCGGGTAGTTGGTGCTATGCAGCTTTACTCTGTTGAGCGTCGTGTGAGTCAACCAATCGAGGGACACGCAGCGTCATTTGCTCAGATGAAACTGGAAGGAAACAAGGTACATTGTACACTGAGGACTGGTTGTTAAGTTTGGCCGCAATTTGACATTGATATTAAAACAAGAATAATTGCTGAGTTAGAACACAGAAATGAGTGTGCATGTTTTTATTTCAATGTTTTCAGTGGTTGGCTACTATGTAAATAATAAAAAGATGTCACTTGGAATGATGTTTTCACATGTACATGCAAAAATACTGTCCAGCAGTTATGTCATGTACAACATATTGTTTTCACAGGAGGAATCAACGTTGTTTTGTTTTGCTGTTCGTGGACCCCAAGGAGGAAAGTTGCATATCATCGAAGTTGGAACACCAGCTGCTGGGAATCAACCTTTTGCAAAGAAAGCTGTCGATGTTTTCTTTCCACCAGAGGCTTCTAATGATTTCCCAGTTGCAATGCAGGTGGGACAATGGTGTGAAAAAATGTGCCAAGTTTTGAAAATATAATATAATTTTGNTAAATAATTAAAGATGTCACTTTTGACAAAGCTGGAATGATGTTTTCACATGTACACGCAAAAATACTGTCCAGCAGTTATGTCATGTACAACATATTGTTTTCACAGGAGGAATCAACGTTGTTTTGTTTTGCTGTTCGTGGACCACAAGGAGGAAAGTTGCATATCATCGAAGTTGGAACACCAGCTGCTGGGAATCAACCTTTTGCAAAGAAAGCTGTCGATGTTTTCTTTCCACCAGAGGCTTCTAATGATTTCCCAGTTGCAATGCAGGTGGGACAATGGTGTGAAAAAATGTGCCAAATTTTGAAAATATAATATAATTTTGCGCTACAGTCAGAAAAAAATTAAACCTGATTAAAAGTGCATACAGATGCAAAGATTCACTGTGCGTAAATTTTTGTGAGTTGCCCCCAACTAATGTAACATTCCATGTTTAAGTTCCTGTGTCATTTGAAAATTTACGCATTTCGCTTCCAAACATTGGTTTCAGAAACCAGTTCCCACATTCAAAAGTTTCTGAAAGTATTTATTACACAGTCCCTCTATTTGTGTATTGATTATTTTAATGTACACGCTAATTGTAAGCATGGATTGGCTGGAGTGAAAATGACGATGGTCAGGTCTGGGTATTGATTATTTCTGAGCTTGTGTTGTATCAAACTATTGATCGTACATCAGCACCGAACTTCCAGTGAACTTAAAATGAACTGCAACTTGTTCAAGAAATCTGTTTAACTTGAGCGGCACAAAAGTATGTTTTAATTAAGACTGGGCAATTAAAATATCAGCATATTGATGTAAAAATAAAAAACCTTGAAAACTGAGAGTAAAAAATTGTTTAAACCTATTTTATTTAAATCCCCCCAAAACATTCTCGTCCCCCCATTTCATATTTTCTTCCAATGCTTGAAAAGTTTTATGTTATTGCCTTCCGAACTCTGTGCCTGTCCTGTCATTTAATACTAAATTGAACACTCACAAACATTAGAAACAGTTTTTTTATCATACCACATACATCAACTAGACATGTTTTCACAGGTTTCGCCAAAGCACAATGTTGTGTTTGTGGTGACAAAGTATGGTTNGTGGGACAATGGTGTGAAAAAATGTGCCAAGTTTTGAAAATATAATATAATTTTGAGCTACAGTCAGAAAAATAATTAAACCTGATTAAAAGTGCATACAGATGCAAAGATTCACTGTGCATAAATTTTTGTGAGTTGCCCCCAACTAATGTAACATTCCATGTTTAAGTTCCTGTGTCGTTTGAATATTTACGCATTTCGCTTCCAAACATTGGTTTCAGAAACCAGTTTCCACATTCAAAAGTTTCTGAAAGTATTTATTACACAACCCCTCTATTTGTGTATTGATTATTTTAATGTACTCGCTAATTGTAAGCATGGATTGGCTGGAGTGAAAATGACGTTGGTCAGGTCTGGGTATTGATTATTTCTGAGCTTGTGTTGTATCAAACTATTGATCGTGCATTAGCACCGAACTTCCAGTGAACTTGAAATGAACTGCAACTTGTTCAAGAAATCTGTTTAACTTGAGCGGCAAAAAAGTATGTTTTAATTAAGACTGGGCAATTAAAATATCAGCATATTGATGTAAAAATAAAAAAAACCTTGAAAACTGAGGGTAAAAAATTGTTTAAACCTATTTTATTTAAATCCCCCCAAAACATTCTCGTCCCCCCATTTCATATTTTCTTCCAATGCTTGAAAAGTTTTATGTTATTGCCTTCCGAACTCTGTGCCTGTCCTGTCATTTAATACTAAATTGAACACTCACAAACATTAGAAACAGTTTTTTTATCATACCACATACATCAACTAGACATGTTTTCACAGGTTTCGCCAAAGCACAATGTTGTGTTTGTGGTGACAAAGTATGGTTACATTCACATGTACGACCTGGAGAGTGCCGTCTGCATCTTTATGAACAGGATCAGCGCAGATACGATCTTCGTCACAGCACCTCATGAAGCTTCCAGTGGTTTGATTGGCGTCAATCGCAAGGGACAGGTTCGTTTGTAAAAGACAGGAAACTGTTCCTGTATGCAAATGACTTTCCACATTTGAAATACGCAGTAGTCTAACTTACTTGATCTAACTATATGATAACAGTTTGGCCAACTAAAAGCTAAATCCTGTTTGTCAGTATAGATTGCAAACCATACAACAGTTGAAACTTAATTTTCTTTTTTAGAAACTACATTTAAAAAACTACAAATGTAATGAGTTAATAAATTATGTAAAGACTTTTTAGAGTTCATTTTACAAAAAATTGTAAATGCTTTTTATGGATATTTTTAATCGAAATAAATTTAAAACCTATGTGTTTAATAAAAGTTTTGCTTGGCCAAGTGGTTCGTGTAAAAATAGAAATTTATGATCTTGTTGTTTACAGGTCCTATCCGTTTCGGTGGATGACACGAACGTGGTTCCCTACATCACTAACACCCTTCAAAACCCCGACCTTGCTCTGCGATTTGCAGTTCGCAATAACTTGGCTGGTGCAGAGGAACTTTTCTCCCGCAAGTTCAACACCTTGTTTGCACAAGGCAACTATGCCGAGGCAGCAAAGGTTGCAGCAAATGCTCCGAAGGTAAAACAACATTTCACCCCAAAGTTTGCTGGCAAAGTTCATGGTTTTTTTTAAAAAGTTAGTGTTGTTGCATGGGTTATACCGGTCTTATGTAGCAAACCGTTAGTTGATTTATGTCATTTTATCTGTTTGAAAACAGCCCAACATTCATCAAGTTTGTCTCATAAGTAGTATATTTTTTTTAATTCACTGTTTCCCAATGAATTTAACATATTTGTTTCATCAAAACAAAAATGTTAATCAAACTAATACAATTGAACCAAACTGCTCAAAGCAAAATAAATTTTTATGCATAAAAATTTTTACATATATATGACCATAAACAAAAATCAGTTTAATTTACTGTTAAATGTTTCCAGCATTTATTTAAGTTTTGTGGACAGATAAAAATGCAAAACAAATTCTTGCATATGAGTGGAAATAATTCATTCATATTTTCCTGGCGTTCATCTGTTAGGATTGAGGAAACAGTGACGTAATAAGTAGTGATGGGGCCGTCTGGTACAATGCAGCCGCTATGTTTGTTTTAAATCATTGATCGAAGTTGTACCAGTTGCTGGTCAAAGTTTGGATACAAAACTTTTACTGCACCGGCATTTCAACAACTCTGCAATGTTTCATTTGCACAATGTCACTATTCATTTTTGCCACACTTCTATACCTTTGCTTATTTAACTGTTTTTAACACTAATTATTACCACAATGTTGAAGTATTACATTTTTCTTTTTATAACCAACTACATTTGTTCTCCCCTCGTAAAATCAACAAAATTTCACTTATTTTTGCCCAAACAGGAACCTTTTTTACAGCCTAAATATGTTTGCAGGGTATTTTGCGAACATCTCAAACGATTCAGAAATTTCTTTCCGTTCCTATGCAACCAGGTCAAAGTTCACCACCGCTGTTGCAGTATTTTGGTATCTTGCTTGACCAGGTAACTTTTGTTGAAGTCAAATACCTAAAAAAAGCTTAGATTCAACCGAGAATTGATGGCAACGTTACAGATAGTTAACATTTCATCATCTGACCTTTGTGATGGTTTTGTATTTATTTTGGCAAAAAAATATGAAACTGATTGCTTTCACAATTTGGACCTGAAACTCATTTCGAACCTTTTAGTTTTAAATGCTCTGTTAAAATGCCAACTTATTTTAATAGTCAGTCCGAGCAAACTTGTCCTAATATTTAAAAATTATTCTTTGATTTTAATCTCTGTTTTTTTTTCAGGGCAAGTTAAACAAGTTTGAATCGTTAGAACTGTGTCGACCAGTTTTGCAGCAAGGTCGCAAACAACTGATGGAAAAGTGGTTGAAGGAAGAGAAATTGGAATGTTCAGAGGAGCTTGGTGATCTGGTGAAACCCCACGATTCAACCCTCGCTCTCTCGATCTACCTCCGAGCTAATGTCCCTGGAAAGGTGGGTGGTAAATTACATCACAGCATTTTACTGTGTTCCCTGGTGGACTTGTCAACTTTGCCAAACAAGTTAATAATAATTTCAGTCTTGAGTTTAAGGATGTGTCCTGTTGTTTTACTTAACATCGCCTGGTTGTACTGTTAAACAATCAACAACAAATTAATGTTACCTTATGTGTTAATATCATAAAACTTTCTGCTGACCAAAACACCCCTGCATAGTTTGGCAGTTAGACAATGAGCAAGTGTGCCAGTGGTAGATTATGTTGATTGACTGACTGATGAGTTGTACTTTGTTTCACAGGTGATCATGTGTTTCGCTGAGACCGGTCAGTTCCAGAAGATAGTTCTGTATGCGAAGAAAGTTGGTTACACACCAGATTATGTTTTTCTGCTAAGAAACTTGATGAGAGTAAACCCTGAAACTGGCAAACAGTTTGCGATGATGCTCGTACAAGATGATGAACCACTAGCTGATGTGGCACAGGTGATGAAACTCATAAGTTGTTGTCGTTAACAAAACATTGCAGTTCTTGGGACTAAATTGTGGATTATTTTTTCCAGATTGTTGATGTTTTTATGGAGCAAAACCTGATCCAACAATGCACAGCTTTTCTGCTCGATGCTCTCAAGAACAACCGACCAGCAGAGGGAGCCCTGCAGACTCGTCTGCTCGAAATGAATTTGATGCACGCTCCACAGGTACAAATAAAATATCTGGTTTTCTTTATTTATTTGATAATTTAAATGTTCGCAGTTTATTAACTTTGGTAACCATTTATCAGCTTTCAAAAAAAAGATTGTAATGTGGTGACTAATGTTCGTTCTAGGTAGACGAGTTCAATTAAATAAAATTAGCCTTGTGTGTGGCACTGCTGACCTCTAGTGTTTGCTTTGTTGCTAGGTAGCTGATGCGATCCTTGGCAACCAAATGTTTACTCATTACGACCGAGCTCACGTCGCTCAACTCTGTGAGAAAGCGGGATTGTTGCAACGAGCATTGGAACACTTCACTGATCTCTACGACATCAAGCGAGCGATCATCCATACTCATCTGCTGAACCCGGAATGGCTCGTGAATTACTTTGGCAGTTTGTCTGTTGAAGATTCACTCGAGTGTGTCAAGGTGCAGAAGATGTGTTTGTTATATTTTGTGTGTTCCCGGTAGTGCTTGGAAAAACTGTCACTGTATTTAAAATGTATTTCCCCCCCAAAATACAGTTTATTTTCAGCACTTATGCAAATATATTTTTAATCACAAAATGTTTACAAATTTGACTGTTTCTAATGTTCTGACATCATTACAGTTTTAATCAATATAAATGTTTCAATATAATTTTCAACTGTTGTTTTCAAGTTCTATTGGATTTTTTCAACACTGTATTTTTGCACAGGCAATGCTGACAGCCAACATTCGACAAAATCTGCAAATCTGTGTGCAAGTTGCCACAAAATACCACGAACAGCTGACAACAGAAAAGCTGATTGAATTGTTCGAGTCGTTTAAGAGCTATGAAGGTACAACAACATTTCACCGACATTCACATATTGTTCCTAAATTTCTGCACTGTTTTATAAAAAGTCTGACATCTTTCACCACATTTTCTTTCAGGTTTATTCTATTTCCTCGGTTCCATCGTTAACTTCAGCCAGGACCCAGATGTTCACTTCAAGTATATTCAAGCTGCTTGCAAGACCGGACAGATCAAGGAAGTTGAGAGGATTTGTCGCGAGAGCAACTGCTACGACCCTGATAAGGTTGGGGGCAGCAATTCTATGCAGTAGGCAATCAGAAACTTGAAGCAAAGTCGGCTATCATCAAATATTAAGCAGATTTTATTTTGTATTTTGCACACAATGTTCAAAGAAGCCATCTAAATTTAAAGTTAGGTTGATGAGTTGCTTGCAAGCTATCCTCTTGTGTTATTTAAATTGAAATATCAAAATGCTTAATCTGACAAAATTTCATCTGCTAAATATTTTGTTTTTACAAGATTTTTTCTTTAGGTGAAAAACTTCTTGAAGGAAGCGAAGCTGACAGACCAGCTTCCACTCATCATCGTGTGCGATCGTTACGACTTCATCCACGACTTGGTGTTGTACCTCTACCGCAACAACATGCAAAAGTACATCGAGATCTATGTTCAGAAGGTAAATATCACACCATCTCAATATTACTACAAGTTTGCCAGTCAAAGATTTTACCCAACCCTAGCTCTAAATATGAAAGGTCTTAGTTTGGCATCACTACAAGCCTGACCTACTCCCCACATTTACAGGTGAATCCATCTCGTCTTCCTGTTGTTGTCGGAGGACTCTTGGATGTTGATTGTCAGGAGGACGTGATCAAAAGTCTGATCCTGGTTGTGAGAGGCCAATTCTCAACAGATGAACTCGTTGAGGAGGTTGAGAAGAGAAACAGGTGATGCTGTTAGCAGAGGTTTTGTGAAGCAATCTCGTGTTACCTGATATGGGCAATATTGTCACCAAGAGTTAGTTGTTTGCTAAGGTTTTAAAAGTTGGTGGTTTAATTTGAAGAGAATTTTGAAGCGTAACTTGTCATGATGATTGAGTAGGAATATTCATAGTAGAATAGCAGAATCTTTCAGAATATTTGTTACAATTTCAGAACATTAAATCAAAAATACATGTCTTAAATTAGTTCTGGAACAATGACATACAGAATTTCAAGTGACAAAACAACAATAAAAACTTTGATAAGTACCCCATGCTTTTTACTAGATGTTGATAATCCACTTTGAACATCCCTGCTGGCATGGATATCAATGACCTCCACTAACAACAATCCTTTCACACAGGTTGAAGTTGCTGCTACCCTGGTTGGAATCACGTGTACATGAAGGTTCCGAGGAACCTGCTACCCACAATGCACTAGCTAAGATCTACATCGATTCGAACAACAACCCCGAAAGGTTTTTGAGGGAGAATCCCTTCTACGACAGTCGTGTTGTGGGAAAATATTGTGAGAAGCGCGACCCCCACATGGCTTGTGTGTGTTACGAACGTGGACTCTGTGATGATGAACTTATTGGAGTAAGCAATTTAAAATTTGACAAAAATCAGTTTAAATCTAATAACATTTCTGACAATTTTCTTAAAACAAAAACTTTACTATCAGTATTGTAATTAGTTTCTTACAACACAATTGTTAAGAGTACAACCGTTGATTTTACCAATTTCTTTTTGTAGTTGCCAAAGTAATTAGTCAACAAAAGTTCAATAGTATTTTTTCTTTAGCTGTGCAACGAGAACTCTTTGTTCAAATCGGAAGCTCGCTACTTGGTTCGACGTAAGGACGTGGATTTGTGGGGCAAAGTTTTGGACGATACGAACCAGTACAGGAGACAACTTATCGATCAAGTAAACTCAACAGTTGTGCCGAAAACCTGATCATGTTAAACTGAGATACCCAAGATTTTCCAACAGTTGGTTATGTTGACGTAGTGTGTCTAGAACAACACCGACCTTTCATAATTCTTAGCACAAATATAATGCTCCAAGTAGAACTTACGAGCAAAATGCTCTGAAATTCAAGTGCTGTTGGCTTGATCAATAAAACATATTAAACCATGGTATATTTATGACGAAACTGTTTTCAGGTTGTGCAGACAGCGCTCGGTGAAGCTCAGGACCCGGATGAAATATCGGTTGCAGTGAAAGCTTTCATGGCAGCAGATTTGCCGAATGAGTTGATCGAACTGCTGGAGAAAATTGTGCTTGACAGTTCCATGTTTTCTGACCACAGGTACAATGTTGACAATGACAGCTGTCTTGTTGAAACCTTGAGATATTTTATTCAATCGCATTGCGTTTTTCCATTAAGAGGTGAATTTGTCATTCAGTTTTTACCCACACAGACCTGAAAGAACAAAAATTAAAATTAAAATGTGGAAGTGCAACTTTAAATAATCTAAAACAATTACCCTTTTCGGACATTGTAATCATGCTTTCTATTTTTTTGGTTGACAGGAATTTGCAGAACTTACTTATTCTCACTGCGATCAAGGCCGACAGTTCAAGGGTCATGGATTACATTATGCAGCTTGATAACTACGATGCTCCAGACATCGCAAACATCGCTATACAAAATGAGTTGTTCGAGGAAGCCTTCGCGATCTTCAACAAGTTTGACGTCAACACTTCTGCTATTTCTGTAAGATTCAACTGTCCAATATTTTGTTCAAAGTATCATTTCAAGAGTGACATCAGCTAGCAAGGCCAGACCATATGAAATATTAGCTGTTGTTTCACAGCAGTTGGCCAGAGAGGTGATATGTATTGAATAGTGCGTTGCACTGATAATGACAAAAGTGATGGTTGAAATGTTTGCAATGAAATGTATTCACTATGTACAAGTTCTCTGGCGGTTCTCTCTCCTTATCTTTTGTTTATAAACTGCTATTGGATTCACCAAAACAATATTTTGTTGAATCTGATCCGATCCATGCAATAATTAATGATTATTACATGTTTAGGTTCTCATCGAGCATGTAAACAACTTGGATCGCGCTTATGAGTTTGCTGAGCGATGCAACGAGCCGACTGTTTGGTCACAATTGGCTCGAGCCCAACTCAATGCTGGAATGGTGAAGGAAGCGATCGACTCTTACATCAAAGCTGATGATCCAAGCTCATACATGGAAGTTGTCGAAGCTTCAAACAAATCAGGTTGACAAAGCAATTCATGCGGGGTGTGATAAGTTAATTAATTATTTTGGAGCCCAAAGCATATCAGATATAAAAAGTGGGGGTTTGATGTTTAACATATAAAACTGGAAAGAGTAAATTGACTGGGTTTGTGTTAGTTTACTTAAGAGCATTTGAAGATCATTTAAAAGCAGGAAATATGGTAAAACTTTAAACAATCCTTATCTTCCATTGTTTCAAAATTGATTGTTGTGTTGCAGAAAATTGGGAGGATTTGGTTCGTTATCTGCAAATGGCTCGCAAGAAGGCTCGCGAATCTTACGTTGAAACAGAACTAGTGTTTGCATTCGCTAAAACCAATCGTCTCGCTGACCTTGAAGAATTCATCAGTGGACCAAACAATGCCAACATCCAACAGGTGGGTCAGAATCTTTGACAGTTACAGGGAACTTGGCTCATATTTGCAGTATAAGATCCTTTTTTAATGTTTCTGCTTTTTATTTAATGTTGCACTGCTTTTTAGGCTTCATTGTTTATGTGTAATTTTGTCATGGATAGTTTGTTTATTTTATCTCAAACTTTTCAACATCAAAAGAATGTCCACTGTCATGACCCAACATTGAAATATTCTTGTATTCACACAGGTTGGAGATCGCTGCTTTGATCAAAAAATGTACGAAGCTGCCAAAGTTCTTTTCAACAACATTTCCAACTTTGCACGTCTTGCATCAACTGTTGTCCATCTCGGGGAATTCCAGACTGCCGTTGATTCGGCCAGGAAGGCGAACTCCACCAGAACATGGAAAGAGGTAAAAAAACTCACCAACTCTGCTCGCTACTCCTCTACTTTGGTTTGACTCTGCGGACCATCGCATGATATTAATTGAAGGTTTATGTAACGATGGAAGAATCATTAGACACTTTTTTCTGTGATTTGCGTGGATCTGTGTTTAACTTGGATTTGTTCGATGCAGGTTTGCTTTGCTTGTGTCGATGCCGAGGAATTCCGTTTGGCACAAATTTGTGGGCTTCACATTGTCGTCCATGCTGATGAACTCGAGGAGCTGATCAATTACTACCAGGTAAGTTAACATGTGGATGGATCAAACTGTATCACTTTGTATAAGGTTGGATACCTTTCCATTGAAATCTCAAACTGAATTGCTTTCTTTAATGTGAATACATCACCTTTGATGGTTAAAGCAATGTTCTACTGCAGATTTTTTCTGGTGTCTTAAAAATTCATGGCAACTTAATAAATTTTATTTATTTGCAGAATGATCAGTGCTAAACAACTGAGTATTATAAAAAATTAGAGAAAAAGATGATGTTCTTCTTGTTGTTTGTAGGACCGTGGCTATTTCGAGGAACTGATCACAATGTTGGAGGCTGCTTTGGGATTAGAGCGAGCTCACATGGGAATGTTCACGGAGTTGGCTATCCTGTATTCCAAGTACAAACCAGGAAAGATGAGAGAACATCTCGAGTTGTTTTGGTCAAGAGTTAACATTCCAAAGGTGCGAAAAATTTGTAAAATCCTGTTTATGCTGAAGTTAAACCTTTAAAACAAAATCCTCTAGTTGTTGCTAGGTGGATCAATAAACCTGTATAAGAGTTTCAAGTCCTATTGTAATTTATCAAAACCCATGAACAAAGTTTCCCAACCCTACAAATAAACTTTTGAAACATTGTTCATCATTTTGTCCTAATTTCAGTGCCTTTGTGTAGAGCAAGTTTTACCGTATTTTGGAATATTTGTTTTTATTTTTTATTTTTCATACCAGGTTCTACGTGCAGCTGAGCAAGCTCACCTGTGGGCAGAACTCGTGTTCTTGTACGACAAATATGAGGAATACGACAACGCTGTCGTCACCATGATGGCGCACCCAACTGATGCTTGGAGGGAAAGTCAGTACAAGGATATCATCACCAAGGTAAAAAGGATTTTCTCATTTTCTACATTTCCATGTCGAGCTGTCAAGTAAGTTTGCCACTGTTAGCATTATCTTCATTTCATGTTCCATTTGTTTTGTTTCAATGTGTGTATTTGTCTACAAACCCCAGATTTTGTGTTAAACCTCGATTTTGTGTAGGTTGCCAACATCGAGCTCTACTACAAATCCCTGCAATTCTACTTGGATTACAAACCGATGTTGATCAACGATCTTCTAACCGTCCTCTCACCGAGGATGGACCACACGAGGGCAGTAGCGTTCTTCCGCAAGGTGGCGTGCTTGCCACTCGTCAAACCTTATCTCAGATCAGTGCAGAACACCAACAACAAGGTACGTGTTACGTCACAAATACAATTTTTTATTTGCCACGTAGACTTAACATCTGACGTCGTCGTTATTGATACGTCATTGATGTAAATAGTCAATTGGATTGGCAGTTAAGAAGTTGATTATGTGTTAAATAAAGGCTGAAATTTTACGCAAAATCCTATATATGACGTCGTAATTGTTTGTGACGTAACAGGCGATCAACGAGGCTTTGAACGATTTGTTGATTGAAGAAGAAGATTATTCTGGACTCCGTAATTCCATCGACGCTTATGACAACTTTGACACGATTGCTCTGGCTCAGGCAAGTTTCAACTCATCAATGTTTCAACTCATCAATGTTTGTTGCATCTTGTTTACATGTCAACTTGTTCCAACAGAGATTGGAGAAACACGAGTTAATCGAGTTCCGTCGGATCGCAGCTTACTTGTACAAGGGAAATAACAGATGGAAGCAATCTGTCGAACTCTGCAAGAAGGATCTCCTCTACAAGGTAACACACAATTGTCACAACAATCACCACGTTCCACTACAACAATGTGCATTGTGACGTAGGACGCGATGACGTACGCTGGCGAGTCACGTGACACAGAGTTGGCTGAGGAGTTGTTGGAATGGTTTTTGGATCGGCGAAGGTTCGAGTGTTTCTCGGCTGGACTCTACACCTGTTACGACCTCTTGCGGCCAGATGTTGTGCTGGAACAAGCGTGGAGACATGGAATTGTCGACTACGCCATGCCATACCTCATACAGGTCATGAGGGAATACACCACACGGGTACGTCACCAGCATTGCGTCACCTTTTGACTTTGTGACGTCATCGTGTGTTACGTCACGCAGGTCGACAAACTCGAAACCTCTGAGAACGTGAGGAAGCAAGAAGAGGAACAAACCGAAAACAAACCCATCGTCTACGGTTAGTTGTGACGTCACACTGCATGTGTATGACATCATAAGTGAATGATGTAAATGTGTTTGTTTCGCAGATAATCCCCAGTTGATGATTACCGCCGGTCCAAGTTACGGCCAGCCCGGGTTTGTCCAACCACAGATGCCCCCCATGGCGGGTCAAATGCCTGGGGCTATGGGGGCGCCCCCTGGACCCATGGGGGCAGCGCCAGGCATGATGCCCGGGTCAGGCTTCAACTTTGGAATGTAAACAGTCAAGTTGCTTATTTTTACAAAAATCATTTATTTAACTGAATCGATGTCATTGTTCGTTCATGAACGCTCTTTGTTGTGCAACAATAGAAATATGTGTGCGTAGTTTTGCCAAATTAACAACTAATCATCAGTGATGTTATTTCATATGTCAGTGATAAAAAATCGACAAAAATTAAAATATTGAAAACGAAATCGCAAAAATATACGTTCCAATTGAGAGGTGCGCCCTCTCGCGATCAACTGGAGGCTTTGTGACGTCACAGACATGTAATTGTTACGTAGTTTGACGTGTAATTGTTGTATAGCTCGTATTACACGGCGCTGCATTAAACGTGTATCAATAAACTTTCACGTGTATCTTCTTGGACCGGGGGAATGTGTTGGTGGATTGTCAGTGGGAGTTTATAGGTTTGTCGGAGTTGAGGGCAAGGATTGGCACAGTTACGACCAAACATATCCACTGTTGTGTTTGCAAAGTAGTTGAAAGTTCCGTGTGATCAATACGAAGTTGACGATGAAATGGGTTGTGCGAATGATATACTTCTCATGTAAGCAATTTATTATTTTGCTTTCTTTGACTCTTTTCAAAACCTGTTTTATCGTTCCAAACTCTGATCGAAGACTGTTTTCTGCAGATTGTGCAAAATATATTTCCTACAAATTTCCAATTGTTGTTTGGAAGTAAAAAATCGATACAACCAGTGGTGAAGTGGTTAATAAGTTTTGATAATGTTGATTGATAAATACTTGGTCGCCGCTTTCCTGTTCAAGCGAGCCATGAAATTTGTGAATCGAAGCTCGTGACGTGTTAAATGCGCCAACAAAACACGTGACCCAACTTCGTGGTCGGCTGTGTTGATGTGGATAAACATGCCAACTTTGCGGTTTACCGCCAAACATAAAGTGTGGTAGTAGAATGTTTCACCTAAAACACTTTGAAACACTGGGACAGTTCTTCTCATCGATGGCTACAGCGCTGCAAGGTCAATTCTGTTATTGGCTATACCTATAAGGCAAATTTTCCGGAAACGCGATGTAAGCGTAGTGAAGAAAGACGCAATACGGTTTCCTGAATGATCCAACGGAACTGTAATAAGGCAGGTAGCTTAATAGCGGACTTTTTGTGAGCACAACGCATTCTGGCGTTGTTCCGCCCACCCGAGATAAAAATAAAACAAACAAGGTAATGTAGGCAGTAAATTATTTGCCACACAATTAACGAACCATCAGCATTTTTGACTGCTTGAAGCAAAAAACAAGTGGAACGAACGTTTTTTAACAACGGTTTTGCCTGGTTACTTCTAGTTTTGTGGTTTACAAATTAACTCCCCCCTCCCCAAACGGCTATTACCTAATGTCACATGACCACGTGATTCGTCATGCTTGAGTGAACTCACCTATGACTTTGTTTGGCGGGTTCATAACTTTTAATTGTTTTGTTGTTGATCAACTTTTCGACGAATTTACTTTAACATATTGTTTTATGCACCATTCTGGGTTCTGAGATGTTTAATTTTGCACAGAAAACGTTTTTATGATTGTATTTTTAAATGGGTGTCAAAGTCAATTACAGAATAAAGCTCTGTATATGATGTAACAAAGTCTATGGGGTATGATGAAACAATTTCAAGCATTTTATCGAAACAAATTATATTTGCTTATACTATTTGTAGAGAAGATACGAACTAAATTGTACAAACTGTGTGAAGTATTTGTTGTACATGACTCAAGAAAGTTATGGTTTAACAGTAAAATATAAATTCCTTGACACAGAACAACTCATAACAACGTAAACTTTGATAGAAGTGCAGAATATTAACGTCTGTCTGTCTGGTTGGTTAGTCTGCTTAAGTTGATGGTCAAATAACTTTTTACAAAATATTAAAGTTACTTTAAAGGCTTTTAAATTTCACATTAAGCACCACTAGTTGAGGTAAGAATGATTTTAATAATATTTAAATGACTTAAACAACCTAACCAAATTGGACCAATATATGTTTTTCAGAATGTTGGGTTATTTTTTATGCTATTTTTGTTAGTTGATTTTGCACAATGACCCGGGAATTGGGAAAACGAGAGAAATTTTGTTATGGAGTCGGTCATGTGCTTAATGACCTGTGTGCTTCGATGTGGTTCAGCTATTTATTGGTGTTTTTTCATGATGTGAGTTATGAAATAATTATTGTCTGCCATAATGATTTTACAAATTCCATCATAAATGCTTCATAAAACCTCATCAACCTTCAACTAACCTATTTTCCAACATCCGGGCCGCAATAATTGGCACTAATCATTAATCTTACAGAAATATGTGTGTTGATGAGAAATCCTTTTAACATCAGATTAATTAATTTAACATTTTCTACATCAATTTGATTTCAGATATTGGAATTTAGTAACAGTATGGCAGGAAACATACTGTTAGTTGGGCAACTTGCCGATGGGATTGCAACGCCCTTCGTAGGATTCGAATCTGACAGATCAAATATTACCTGTAAATATGGGCGAAGAAAATCTTGGCACTTAGTTGGTGAGATGTTTCATTATAAACCATAGGCGCTGAGTACACGGTGGTGGGGTAGCACGGCCACCCTGGATTTTTTCATCTGTTTGTAACAATTTTGTACAAGTTTGCCAATATTTAAACAGAACAGAGAAGTAACAAGCTTGTTTATAAAGTATCAAAACCAAGCTCGAACAAATAGTGAAAAGCTTTGGTGTTTTACGTTGTTTATACGTTAAACTTGCGATTGTTTACCGGTAAATCCTCGGCCATGTTACAATACAGTTATGATGTAATAGATGATGATCACAAGCAACTGCAATGTTTGACCCAACACTTGCCTTTGCTAAATCGTGAAACGCGTTATCATAGTATTCTTGATGAACAAATTATAAAATACAATCAAGCAGAATGCAAGAACAGCAATGTTGATATTTTAACTAAACAACCTGAAGACCTTGGCGTTGTGATGTACATCTGCCACCTTGTATTTTTGTAAAACTCGGTGCCTATGTTGTAAACAGTATGGTTGAGGTTAAAAAAAATAATTCAATAATTTAGGAAGTTGTATGAATACCAAAAACACATGTTTTGATGTAAAGTTTCTTTGTCGAACATTTAAGTATGTTTACTAAAAAATCCCTAAATTGTGTTCAGGTTGTGTTTGT
Source organism: Phallusia fumigata (assembly GCA_008931825.1). Classification (NCBI taxonomy): domain Eukaryota; kingdom Metazoa; phylum Chordata; class Ascidiacea; order Phlebobranchia; family Ascidiidae; genus Phallusia; species Phallusia fumigata. Next base: position 61,168 of record QXVZ01006806.1, read on the forward strand.
GTTGCTCTTACCTTTCCATTGTTGTACATGCAATGTATCGGTTGCGGTGAAGAAACACCAGAATATGCTCAATTCATTTACTACGCCCCACTTGTTGTCGTATTTCAATTCGGATGGGCTTCCACACAAATCAACCACCTCGCACTGATTCCCGATTTAACACATGACGATGGGGAAAGAGTGACTTTAAACGCTATAAGGTAATTTTGTTACAAGAATAAATTGTGTCCACATGAGAAATATCAAAAATGTTTTTACCAAATTAAATGAGGGTCAAATTTACTTAAACACTTCATATTTGCCAACAAAAGCTAGCAGTTATGATTTTTGTTGTTTTTGCAGGTATACATTCACTGTCGTCAGTAGTATATTTGTGTACGGTGTAGCTTGGGGAGTGCTTGGTCTCCCCTCGTCCCCCGCCTCGAAAAACAGCGAACTGTCCCCTGCTGATGCTCCAGCTTTCAGGGTAAGTTAAGTTGAAAAACAATTTGAAGCAGACAAAAAATTCACACACCATTTAGTTCGTTAATATTCTCCACCAAAACTGTCCAACTGTTACCTAACAATTGCCAAATTGTTCTGATGTCAATTGTTTTGGCTGCTGTTGTTTGTAATCATGTTCTACTATTGTTTTACTTCAGCAAGTATTTTTTTTACTGAACATTAGATTTTACTTTTAAGAAGCAGTCAAACAACTTATTTGTGTTTGACAGACATTGGTTCTCATCGTTGTCGGAACTGGAGTTTTGTTTTCTTTGATATTTCACGTTGGATTAAAAGAAGGTCCAGCTCGTAGACACTCTGTATTGGATGTGCAAGATTCTCACAACTGTGAGTTTCAGAAAAAATGAAATAAATTTGGGATCAAGTTTTGCAAAGTTGTTTCTTAAATTACAATGTAATAACTTCAGTATGATTCAACAAACAATCTTGAATCTTTTGTCATTTCCAAAGTTTTGCATCTTTATGTCTCTTAACCAACATTAGTTTTTTGCCAAAAATAAAAACACATAAATAATGTTTAGTAGACCAAATAACTTTCCCATACTCAGCAGGTGAATCGAATGGGCGAGTTGTGCCTGACGAAAACAGTCCTCTCATCCAGGGACCTGATGAGAACACTCCTCTCATCCAAAATCAATCTCCAGGTACACTTTAAAAATTATCAACTATTTCATTCACACTTACTGTGTATAAATGCACAAAAAATACTATCAAATATAAAATTTTGCATTTTAAAATATTACCATGAAATTAAAGTTTCTGGTTTCGTTTTTTCAACAAATCAGACTTTCCAACTCGCATGTTAACAAGTGTGTAATTAGATAAGTTTTAATTATTAGGACTGTTGGATGGAAATGCTTTAATCTGTAAAACGCATTTAAATAATGCTTGTCATTTTGCCAAAGTGATGAATCGTTGTCGCTGATGACAAGTAAACATGTGCAATTTTTGCAGCAGCGAAATTAGATTTATAAGTTACAAAAACATTTGATTGATTTGTCTGGTAAAACATTGGCTCAAATCATCTGCAGTTTTGCAAATTTTCCACNATCATGATTCTGGCTCTTGTTACATTGTTCACTACAACTTTAACAAAAAAAGTCAACAAAATAACAGAAATCGAAGATATACAACAACACAATGGTATAAATGATATTGTATTTAATGATTATGAGCAAACAAGTAACTTTGTTTGTCACAATTAGGTTCTAATGACGTCACAACTTGATGGGAATGCAGCACGATTTTTTTGTCTTTATGTTACCTGCTGGAAGGTTTGTGCAATATATCCTCACCACTACAGTATTGCCTTGTCTCTACTTCTTTTTTGTTTTCACACAAATTTACATGAGTGCTGTTTTTGTCTGGAGGTACTTTATAATGATCTTGCTTAATACTGTAAATGTAAATGCAAGTGACAGTTGGCTATGGGAACACAGGTTAAAATTATGAACCTGTATTTCAGCTTTGAACTTTAATTTATTTGACACCATAACATACTGTGCTTTGCATCGACATTTAACAGATTAATAAAGGTCACAGTGAAGTTTCTGCTTTATTTTCTTCATTTTTCTATTTTTCATGAGCAAAATAAGCAACGAAATGAATCTCGGATAAAATCGCACCACCACACACTGTCATATGTTTACATGCAAACTTAGTATTTCATCCAACCGCCAAATATTTGAAAACATATCTTTTCATTCATGCACTTTTTGTTTCTTTTCTAAAAAAAATAGCAATGGTTTATCATTTCCTTGTAGTTTCTTTCCATGACAATCAACTATAACATTTCATTTTTCCTGGAAATATATTTTCGATCTCACACAAGTTTGTTGTTAGTTCAACTGTTATTTTTTAGATTGCATCGTTGAAAGACAAATATATTCCATAACTTTTTAGGCAAAATTTAGTGGACACATGGTTGGCAGCCTGAATTCACATCAAATTTGTCTGTCAAAAACTTTCACTTTAGAAGATGTGGTTTGAAAATTCATTTTTAGCGTAAAACTGCTCCAAAAATATCACTCTATACGTACAGGTTTTGGTTTATTTATTCTCATATAAAGACAAACATTCAAGTCATAAAATTGCACCAAAATCTTTAGGTCAACTAAATTTTTTTTCCTGCATATTTCTGTACACAATTATTGACTGAAGGTCTGAAAACTAAACTGATCATTGAGGCTTATGGTTCTGTACACAGCGAGAAACACTTTCAACACAATTTTAAATCTGTTTCAAAAAGCAATGTTAATCAACACTTAGATCAATAGGAGAAGCAACAAACATTAAAATTCACAAATTATTTGGAGTATGATTGTGTGTGAGGCAGAAATTTTATTGGTCTACAATTATGTGTGAGGTAAGACAAAAGTCCTGTAATGTAAATTATTGCTTGGACAAATATTCACGAGGCAGCAAAAAACACGATTAAAATTTTGTATTGAACATCAACAAGATAAAAATAACAGTGAGCAATGAAATGCGTAAGTTTAGGCAACTTTCTGTTGTAATAATATAGTCTGAAGGATTTGAATAGGGATTATTGGATTCCACATTATCAGTCAGTTACCAGTTATCCACATTAGCACATATGCTGACAAATTAGGTAGAGTGTTAGTACATTAATTAAAACATTAAGTTTGCAAATCGGTTGGTCTCTCTGTAAACATGTTTTAGAACTTCACCAATGTGGCATTGGGTTGGTCACAAAATGTTGCAATATCCCCCTTGTTTTTCTGTAATCAACCAGGAAATCTAAAAACAACAACTGAAAGGTTAAAATATTTCAAATTGCACTTGTTTACATCAGCAGAGTTTTTACCCCAGTTTATTTTCAGTGTTATACAACAAAGAGCGTTCTTGTAAATTACTTTGTATGGCCAACTTACCAGTGAGAGATTCTTGTCGGTGTACGGAGCATATCTTGATGCCACCATCATTTCCATAGCTTGTCTGCGCCGAACTACTGGACGTTCATGCGTGAAAGTGTTAAACGAATAAATTCCATGGTATGAACCCATTCCACTACCTCCTGTTGTGCAAATAACAGTTGTTTGTATTTGTGGGTTTGCCAGTAAACCTTCGAGTTTTGAAACTAAGACTTGATAGTGCGACTGTGGTTTCAAACAATTTCAAAAACCTTCAATGGTAACAGTTGGTCAATCTTACCGACTCCTCCAAATGGAACATTAGGTACAGCAGCTTGCATCAGAACATCGTTCACTGTCGTCCCACCACTTGATGCATTGTCCAATATATGATCGACAACCTACAAGCAACATTCGATAGCTGTGCTAGATCTTTATTGCAATATAATAAAAAAACACATAGGGGAGGTGCAAAAAAACAACACAGTGGAATGGTAATTTCTGAATGCAAAAACACTTTAATTCTAACGTTATATTTA
>QXVZ01006810.1:0-23948 GCA_008931825.1 Phallusia fumigata
CACAGTGCGTCAGTTCAACGTGAAGCTTTAAGTCGAATAGGAGCTAGTCTTTCAGGCGTTTGCAAATCGGTGTTTTGCCTTCTGCAATGGTGTACAACACATTTTAAAATAGTTGAAAACTCTACTACTGTAGGCAAATCAAAATTGCATTGGCTTATGTACAAAATCACCTTTAAACTAACTCACCTTTTTTTGCAGGCCAAAACAAACTCGCTCCGAGATAAAGCAATGTAAGTAACAAAAGTCGTGAAGAGATCGCATTTATTACCCTGGAGACAATGTATGGGAAGGAGGGCCGCAGACTTCACAAAAAGTGCTTCATTTCCGCCGTCTTGTTTCTATGCCCGTTTCTCCTTACGTTGAAACCGCAAGCGGAAGCGTTCAATGTACTGGAGCTGTCCAGCGGGTTTATGTACAGATCGAACAAACGCGGAATACATTTTGGCTACTCGATACTGCTACAGGAAAACAAGTCTGGAAAAAAGTGAGTCAGCTGTCTTACAAACACGGTGAAAGTTTGAAACTATTTTCAATGAGGGTGTGCAAAGAGTCACACGTTTTTTACCCTGTTTAGAGTTTTATATTCCTAACACCTGTGAACAAAACTGTCCAAAAACAAAATCGTTGTGGTTGAAAAATACAGACTTTTGGCCTAAAATAGATAAAAACGAATTTATGAGCATATACTTTTTCCGCTTGGCGATTTTGAAACTAGAAAGCCTAGTTGAAAACCTCAAGGGCAGTGTTTCTTAACTAGGCCATTGCCAACTAGTGTGCCAAACAGCTGTTGGCAAATTGTCACGAAAAAATGTTTGGAACACAATTATCATCTCCAAGAATTAAGAACTAGTTGACTGTGTTTAAAAGCTGCTCTCAAATCGCTATACTTTATGCATTTTTGGGTCACAACGAGTCTGAAATGAGGAAAGCTTCAATGCTAACGAGACGGTGAGCCACGAAAACGTTCTGGGATGTGTAAAGAAAAATGTTAAGAAATACTGCTCTAGGGGACCCAAGTCGGCTTTGTTGCAAATTTCGTCTTACAACAATTACAACACTAAATCAAATTTTCAATTCGTCTGTGTAAGTCATCTTTGTGTAAACTTTTATATGTTTGGGAAACTACAGCCATACAGTTTTTCGAGTAAAAATCCAAATCGACCAAAATGTTGACATCACGTTCCACAGACAACACACAGAACGTTTTCCAACCGATGTATTAAAACAATACCTAACCAGAAAACAATACCGACCAACACATTTACAGTACACCCTGAGGTTAACCCGGACATTACAGCAAAACCACGTTATATCATCAATGCACCCTGGACGCATCAAAGTGAATGTAGGATTTTCATAGCTAATATTTTTGGTCCATTTTCAATCTACAAAATCCATCTATTTTCCTTTCTCCTTAGGAGTCATAATGTCTTAACTATGGCATTGTTGTAGTCCATGCCGGCTTAACCATTAAGTTTTGAGGGACACATCGAAACGCACGACCTGATATGCCCAAAACGAGACTGCAAGCGAGCTTAACGCAGTCCAGCGTAGCGATATTTTGTATAAATTTCTAATGGATTTTTTGATTGTTTGAATGACCACAAAAACTGTTAAAATTTGATGTTGGGAGTTAAAATAGTTTTGGTAATGTAATACTCTTAAGGACACACGTCTTTTTCTAACACAATGTCAAAAACTACGTTGCAAGTCATATTGAATAGCGACACCCTAACATTCAGCCACTACTACCTTCCGGGTTCTATTTCGCGTTTTAATTCGAAAATGGCAAGGGTAACAATGAAACAATTACCCCAAATCAGAACGCATGTAGCGTTGAGGAGAATAGCTTGTGTCGCCAGATATATCACACGACACAATGCTTTTCATGATACGAAATTCAATGTCTCGTGTGATCAAAACCGAATGTATTCAATGTCTCGTGTTGAAACCGAATATATATTTCAAACAAAGGCCCAATTAGTTTCGATTAAGCTCGGAACATGTCCAACAATAGATTCGATATCGAACTTGTGATTTTTCTAGTCGTCCAAACACAGAATTAAGCGATTGAACACATTGGAAAAAATGATTCACATTGTATATCAACCTGACTTGAACTGTAGTTTTTTTGCTGCAATTCGCTGCAAAACCAGGAAGTACGTGTTCGTATCCTGAACAATGAGGCAGCACAATAACATTTGTTTGAAGCGATACCTGTTGTAAACAGATTGCCGTAAAGCCTAAGTGCCCTACTGCCACAGTTAAAAATACCCAAGCATTCAACTTTAAGTGATTGGGTTGTGGGTTTGATTCCCGGCGTGGGGGTCGTTGACAATAATTTACTATTTTGAAATAAACATTAGCAAGTAACGGGAGTCCAAATACACGTGTCCGAACTACAATGGTATATGATGGTTTCACCAACGGACATTTAATTTTGTCCAACATTCTATAAAAACGCGCATTCATATGGTCTAAACTCCAAAGGACAAACTTGTGGAGAATAACAAAATCATGTTTTTCCTTATACAGCCATACATAACGTTGGCTTTAAGCTGGTGTTTTGCGGTGACCTTCTACAGCTTTTGCAAGATCCTATCCCAGTATGGGCAACCCACTTTTTTGTTAAATTACATAAACACACCAATAGATGATTTTGTGTGCAGATTAATAGTGGGTGCACCCAAAGATTTCAGCAACAAACATAAAGAGACCACCAGTCGACCACGTGATGGAGCTGTTTACAATTGTAATCTTGACCTCCCAACAGCAAGGAGGTTAAAGAAAAAGGAATTATGCACTCCAATTAACATTAATCCAGCCGTTAGACCACAAAGTACGACACTTTTTTTAACAAATCCAATTTTTTTCTGCAAACGTTTTGAAGTTATAATTTTACAGCAATAGTTTTTGTTATCTTACACCATTGATACTTTTTGCTTTAAGAATTAATATACTCATGCAACTTCGAGAACAACACTAACTTGGAGTATTTACCGATGGGGGACATGAATTGGACAAAAACTAATCTTCCAACTCAGTCCAACAACACTGGTCCCAACAAAGATCATACATTTCAAGGTAGTTTGAGAAGTCACGCCTTTTGCATTTGCATTTTTGTTTAAACGTTTGCAGATTGCAAAAATACGAGCAAACACATAATCAAGTCGTACATATTAGTCCATGAACCTAATTTTTGATGTTGGTTTTCTATAGTTGGAAATGTAAACATAAATTTCATTGACTAACCTTGCATAAATTTATTGCAGTTTGGGGCAAGGGTTATTTTCTGTACCTTGAAACCTCCCTTCCACATGGTGCAGACAACCAGTTTGGTCTGGCAGCAATGGCTTCCACCCCAGTATTTCAATCAACATCAGGGGCATGTGTAAGGTAATCCAAAATGTAAAGAAAAACTATTTGCTTGTGCACAACTCTGTGACCTAAACAAAAAGAGTTGTTTTTATAAGCAGGCACAGTTAAAAAAGTTTGTCATTTGATGAATTAGTTTTAAATATCCTGTGAAAAAATGTTGGATTTCTCAATGTATTGAATTCCACAATCTATCAATCTTTCTTTTGCAATTTTTTCTATTTTATATGCCAACAATATCTTAAATTTTTATGTCATACAGTACATACCAACTTTACAAATTTATAAATGGTTTTGCAGATTTTGGTATCACATGCATGGTGAAACAATTGGGAGTCTAAACGTTTATTTGTACACAAACGCAACTGGACTCCGCATGATTTGGAATCAAGACGGAGATCAGAAAAATGTGTGGAACGCTGGATATGTTACTGTCATTGCAGAAGACAACTATAAGGTCTGCCTGAATCATTTTTAGAAATGTAACAACATCAGCTGTTTAGAAACAAAGTTCNTGTTAGACATTTCAATATCCGGTGTCAAGCAATATCCAGCTTTTCCTTAGATAATAAGTTTAATGGAACTTTTTTTAAAATAACAAACTAAGAAGGTAAACAAGTTTATTACAATAAGATTTTATTTCACAATGAAGAATCAGTCCTTAAAGGAATGTTTGCCTAAAAGTATTTCCTACAATAGACAAAAAAATTGGGAATTGCAAAACACAACTTAAGGTTTCAAACCTTTAGGAATATCCATAATTGCAATTGGCGTTGGATCCGAAGTTGACAAATCTGAACTTATTGAGATTGCTTCTAACGTTGGAAGTGCGTACAGTGAAAGTGACTATGTTGCGTTGGAGGCAATTAGAGGGCAAATTAAACAGAGTATAACGGCACTGGAAAGCCAAGGTAAGTATATGGGCATCAAATATTGAACAGAATACAAAAAGAAGGCATGTATGTTCATTACATCTGAATAATTAATTCTTTGTGTGTCAAATTTCAGCAGACCAGGTTTTAATTCAAAGTGTTACTTTGTTGCAAAATTCAGGAGATATACATCATCAATTAGCAAAGGGGAACTTGGCATAAAACATATGTAAAAAAAACGCTTGGGATGCAACTTAAAATTGAAATTTTGGAAATATATTTTTACCTAAAACTGAATGAAATAAATACAATAAATGACTAAGTTTGTACAAAACATTTTGTCATTTAAAGTGTTTTATGAAGACCAAGCAATCTTTATAATAAACTCCAACTTGTTTGCAAAAACAGTTGTAAAATAGTGAGAATTCATTAAAGCTTCATAAAGCCACTAAATAAAAATCTCCACTTTGTTTCTTTTAGGAAAAACATACACAACCGAGCAAAGCCAAGCTGGATTTTGCTCAACATTTATCAACAGGGACCTGATTCTTGGATTACCTGGACTTAATGACTGGTCGGGAGGGTATGCAACATACTCTATTGAAAACTCTCCAGTGCAGATACCAACTAAGACAAGTTTTAAAGATCTGCTTACAACATACAACATCCAGAAGCAAAAACAGATGAAAAATGATACAACCAACACAAGCATTAACCTTGAAGTAAAAGCAACCACCGAAAGTAGCAAAGAAATGGAAAGTTTCCAAACAGCATCAGTCAGATATGTAGTAAATAACCAAACTAACAGTGAAACGACAACTTTTACTCCGCCTGCAGCTTCCACCAGAAGCACACAAGAAAGTACACAACCACTGACAATTCCCGAACCAACAGACTCACGGCAACGGCGTAGCTCAACTGNAAATGTTAGACATTTTAATATCCGGCGTCAAGCAATATCCAGCTTTTCCTTAGATAATAAGTTTAATGAAACTTTTTTTAAAATAACAAACTAAGAAGGTAAACAAGTTTATTACAAAAAGTTTTTTTTTCACAATGAAGAATCAGTCCTTAAAGGCATGTTTGCCTAAAAGTATTTCCTACAAGAGACAAAAAAATTGGGAATTGCAGAACACAACTTAAGCTTTCAAACCTTTAGGAATATCCATAATTGCAATTGGCGTCGGATCCGAAGTTGACAAATCTGAACTTATTGAGATTGCTTCTAACGTTGGAAGTGCGTACAGTGAAAGTGACTATGTTGCATTGGAGGCAATTAGAGGGCAGATTAAACAGAGTATAACGGCACTGGAAAGCCAAGGTAAGTATATGGGCATCAAATATTAAACAGAATAAAAAAAGAAGGCATGTATGTTCATTACATCTGAATAATTAATTCTTTGTGTCAAATTTCAGCAGACCAGGTTTTATTTCAAAGTGTTACTTTGTTGCAAAATTCAGGAGATATACATCATCAATTAGCAAAGGGGAAACTTGGCACAAAACATATGTAAAAAAAACGCTTGGGATACAACTTAAAATTGAAATTTTGGAAATATATTTTTACCTAAAACTCAATGAAATAAATACAATAAATGACTAAGTTTGTACAAAACATTTTGTCATTTTTAGTTTTTTTGTGAAGACCAAATAATGCTTATAATAAACTCCAACTTGTTTGCAAAAACAGTTGTAAAATAGTGAGATATCATTAAAGCTTTATAATGCCACTAAATAAAAATCTCTGATTTGTTTCTTTTAGGCAAAACATACACCACTGAGCAAAGCCAAGCTGGATTTTGCTCAACATTTATCAACAGGGACCTGATTCTTGGATTACCAGGACTTAACGACTGGTCGGGAGGGTATGCAACATACTCTATTGAAAACTCTCCAGTGCAGATACCAACTAAGACAAGTTTTAAAGATCTGCTTACAGCATACAACATCCAGAAGCAAAAACAGATGAAAAATGATACAACCAACACAAGCATTAGCCTTGAAGTAAAAGCAACCACCGAAAGTAGCAAAGAAATGGAAAGTTCCCAAACATCATCAGTCAGATATGTAGTAAATAACCAAACTAACAGTGAAACGACAACTTTTACTCCGCCTGCAGCTTCCACCAGAAGCCCACAAGAAAGTACACAACCACTGACAATTCCCGAACCAACAGACTCACGGCAACGGCGTAGCTCAACAGAGTATGAAGAGGAATTCACCTCTTATGAGAATGACAATACAATGGTGAACTTTGATGAAACTAGTCCTGATGCAAAGGCTCCTATAACACAGGATGCAAAGGCTCCTATAACACAGGATTTAGATATTGGATTATCAAGCACCAGCAAATTTGAATCAACAACAATTCAATATACTATAACAGCTCCACAAGATGACATCACAACTGATCTGGATAGCAAATTTCAGACTGCAACTGACCAAACGAAGACAGTTGTTACACACAACCAACCAGAAACCAAAAACAGTACACATAACTTTTCTTTGGATACAACCAGCCAATCCGACATCAAAACGTCTACAAAGCAAATTTTTACTTCACCATTACCCTCCATTTTCAGCAGGGTAATGAAAGTTTCAAACGAAACTTCCTTTCATAAACAAGTTGGATCTTCCGAAAAAATAAGTATCACAGACAAAGCAGAAGCTGTAACAAAAAAATCTACAGAACCTGGAAATACTTTTTCAGACAGCATTATTACCACAACAATGCCTCATATTTTGGCTGATGCAACAGAAGCATCTGATAAAACAAAAATTTCTAGCAAAGTTACACACCCAAAAGTGAAAAGTGCCACAAAAACAGTGTTTGAAACTACAACATATGTTAGTTTAACACATTCAATGAATCGGGATGAAATGGCAACAATTACTGAACAACCAACAATTAACAGTACTTTGATGGGGGCAAATGTAAACACACCTAACAGGACTTTATTGCCTGTAACAAAACAGTATGATAACACACAACAGCCAAATGCGACTCTTTTATCAACTAAAGAACCACTTTTTAATATGCCCAAACCTGTTGGAGTGAAAATAAACAACCCCTCAATATTTCCAAAGGTTAAGGACAATTTGAGGGAGCAAAATACAGAAAGAATTTTTGCACCAAACACAGCAACACCTATGGGAAAGAAGGATGAAAAGGAAAAGACAATTTTAAAACGAAGTATTTCCTTGAATCATGAAAGTAGAAAAAAGAGATCCTTGTCTAATAAAACAGAAATTGTGGATCTAGTAACAGAAATGCTATCCAATGCATATTTTGGGTAAGGTTTGTTTTACACATTGCTTGTTTGGAGGTCTGTCCTTTAAAACAGCAGTTGGACAGTAGGCCCAGAATTTCAGACAAAAAATAATTTTAAATTGTTTGAAAACTACTCAGTCTTAGTAGTTGAAAAATTTTATGATCACTATTTTTGCAGTTTAAGCTGTCGTTTTGGTGATAACTGAAATTGCTAACTTAAATTTAGTCTTTATAAGATAGCACCAATGCTTTGAAAATAGGATGACCTTTTAATACTGCTAGGTTTAATGGCTGTATATTTTAGATACACAGTGGCCTCAGGAAGGGTTATCAGTCATGATCAAGTGGATCTTATAGTTTCAGCTCCAAGGTTTATGAGCAACGGGAGTGTCTTTGTCGTACGCACATCCAATTTTACAGGTTAGTCAAAGAATAGGCAAGCAATCAAATGCAAACTATATAATCTATTTGTACATAACAGTCCACCAGCAACGTGAGCAAGTGTGTTTCTGTCTGGGTTTGCTGCATATTAAAAAATGGCAAGAATGAACATTCTTAAATAATGTTCAATCCATGACCAGGCTATATAGCATCATGCGCATGCATAAAATCAGGCAACTGATGTTCACAAAATTTTGATGGTGCTGAATTTCAGACAATTGCTTATTAAGAAGCAGCAGACCTGAGAGCAAATCTAAAATAGATTTTGAGATTTAACAAAAATACATGTCATAATAAATATCAATACTTTTAGTTTGAACAGTAATATAAAATCATCTCAGTATATATTAGAATAACATCATATACATTGTTATTTAACTCGAAGAACCCCCAAGGTATCCAAATACAAAACAAGCCTAAATACATGAAACCAATTTTGTACAGGTTCTATTATAAAAGATACCATTCTTCGCCAGCATCTTGGAAAACAAATGGGATGTTATTTTGGTTATTCTTTGTGTGTGACTGACACCAATGGTGATGGAATTGATGATTTATTTGTTGGCGCCCCCTTGTGGTTTGATAAACATGACAATGAGGGCAGAGTATTTGCCTACATGTCTGGTAAGTATTAATGCCTGTTGCAGAATTTACTAATGTCTTATTTGCATGCCAAATTGCTTTTGGTATTCGTTTAATGCTCCTGTTCTTAAAAAATATTACATTAACAAAACCAAGTGTGTATGAAAAAGGCAGCATAACAAAGGAAATCATTTGTTATGTACAAAAACTGTCACAAAAAATCAGGGTCAGAAAAAGTAATAATTATGCAACCACAAAAATGCCATGGTCGCCACTGGATTGGCTGGTGGGTCATACAGTGCACTACAACTGCTGGAACCTTTCTTTCATCGCTTTCATGACATTTTGTGATTATTACAGTTCTTGGCAAGGACGTAGGTACATCCGGGCCGCAGGAAATTGTCCTGAAGGGTCTTACAGAGGAAGGCTCAAGATTTGGATTCTCAATAGCATCTGCTGGGGACTTAAACAAGGATGGTTACAATGATTTGGTGATTGGTGCACCATCAACAGCTAGTGGTGACGGTAGGGCTTTTACTAGATAACAGTTTCATCTTTGGTGATTTTTAATAAAATATTCAATAATTTGAGTAAATGCATTAGAAAATTTTGAGTAGGGACTTTTGCACCTGAAATCTTGTTGCATTTATTGCATTTTAAATGCAATGTATAAACTGACTTGTGGTTACATGAATTTCAATTTTGTTAGCAAAATATTTCATAGTAGTTTTCCAAAGCCTGTTGTCATGTTAAGACCTTTTTACAGGAGCTGTTTACATCTACAATGGCAGACCAGATACGGGCATAACAGCTAAACACACACAAGTCATAAAATCATCACAAAAGAAAAAAAATCAACCAGTTTATTTTGGGTTCAGTCTGTATGGCGGCCTTGATATAGACAATAACGGATACGATGGTTAGTGGGGTTAGATAAAAGTCTGTCCACTTAATAGAAAAAAGTCATTACACACATACAAAATAAATCTTTAACAAATGGATATTGACACTTTAAACTTATGTGAAAAATCCAATAACTACTCAGCCCCTATGATCTGTTAAATTTCGTTTGGTTGTTTCTGATTGTGTTTTATTATTAAAGAAATAAAAATTTGGTTTCTTCTACCATTAGAGAAAAATTCTTGGACTGGAGTGTCAGTCAACTGTTACAAATCGTTCTTCTTATTTTCAGATATAGCAGTTGGAGCACCCGGCAATGATAGAGTCGCTATTCTGCTATCCAAACCAGTTGTACACACAACAGTGACACTTAATGCCTTTCCAAGTATTTTTAATTTGTCGACTCAGCACTTATCCAACTACAGTTCTGCATGCGATGGAAATAGAACATTTGTCTGCAGCAATGTTACTGCATGTTTCTACTTCTACGGAAAAAATATTAGCTCCACAATTTGTAAGAGAAAGTTGTTGTTAATCTTTAGAAAACTCCTGAAAAGCATCATGAAGTATTAAAAAATGTCAGACTTCACACAAAAACACTTCTATTCAGCTATTGTAGTGTTTTCCTGCACTTTTGTTTTTTACAGGGCCACAAATGCTTACAAAATGACCTTGTTCTAGTTTTTAAGAACAGTGGTTTTCAACCTTCAACGCATATCACTTGTAGATACAAAATATACATTGTGCTTTCTAATTTATTTGTCACAGATATAAACTACGCTTTGCAACCTGATGTTGGTTCATTACCTTACAAAGCAAGAGGAAGATTTTCTAATGGCAAAGGCAAAATAATGATGGATATCCATAAAACAACTTGCATTTCATCTATGCTTCACATTAATGTAATTCCTTTCTCGGAAATTGTTTTTTCGCGTTTCTCCTTTATAGACAGACATTAGTTTTCGTAGCAAATATTATAAAAAGTTGTAAGTCATATCAATTATTTTCTCTTATAGCAGCAGAATATTGGGTAAAATAATCCAGTAATCAACCATGTTTTAAATATCAACTATTCCTCTCAATTGAAATCAATCCAACATTTTTTTAATTTTCTGCCAAAATGTTTTTAGTTGCCAGTCCGCAACCAGCTTCTACCCATAACAGTGGTACTTACTTACTCAATAATAGGAAGGAAAATGCCTCTGCTAGACATATTTGATGCAAAGCCACTCCAAAAAAATGTAAGTTTAAGTTTTGATGACAGAAATTGGCATATAGATTCCTTTTTTGCTTTAAAGCTTGGTTAATTTGCTGGAAAAAATTAAATTTTATTAGATGGAATTCTATTTGTATTTCAGATTGGCACTGTCCATGTGTGTGAAATATTATCTTTTCAAAGAACTGTTCTATGATTCTGAGTCAAAAGCATTTCTTTGTCATTGTTTTTAACATTGGTTATTTGTTTTCTTGGGTATCACAGATCACATTTAGCAATGAATGCAACAATGGAACCTGTAAATCAGATCTTCAAACACAATGTACTACATACGGTAAAGGCATGCCACCTAACCAGAAGAAAGACAAAATGATAGTCGACGTGAACAAGATGATAGCAGTGGATGTGAATGTGACAAACATTATGAAAACAGCTTATGATGTGCACATGGAAGTAGAATTTAACTCATCACTGTATCTGATTCGTGTTGCACCCAAAAATGTAAGAACTGCCTAAAGGCTGAACCATTAATATTAAGAAAGTGTGCCAATCAGGGTTGCAGAGTGGAAAGGTATAAATTCAACTCCCACTCCTAGTATTACTAGGATGCCGACTCTGACTCCCGACTCCAGCTCCTTGTATTACTTGGATGCTGACTCAGGGTATTATTAGAATGCTGACTTCAACTCTCAGTGTTCGGAGGAGTCTGAGTACATAAGGTTGTCATTCTGGTTTATTTAGACGCTAAAAGCCAACTTTTTGACAAAATAATGTAACACAATAAAAATGGCCTAAACCCATAGCCAACACCTTCCCAAAATTTCCCATTCTTGAAACAATATTTAGCAACAATGCTTAATTATTAAAACTGGGCTACAAAGATTTAACTGGACTTTGGGATTGGGGTTGGATAAAAAAGATTCAGACTCCAACTCCTAGTATTCATAGGAGTCTGACTCTGAATCTGTGTCAGACTCCATCCTAAACTACCGACTCCCTCAGACTCTGACTCTACAACCCTGGTGCAAACCAAAATTTTTATTCAGTAACCTGTTACAAATTATAAGTGTGTTTTTTTTCTAAAAAGATCTAACACAATTTAACAATTCTCTTGCTCCATTTTTACAAAACGTTGCTGTTTTATAAATGGCTATTCATGCTTTGTGTCCTAGGGTCATAGGTGTATGTTGGATCTTGCATCTGGGTTAATATCAGACAAGCAATCTCCCCAGTCTATTGCACATCAGGGGGTCAACAAATTTGGTTTGCAGTATAAGTTCGCTACAATGGGCCAAGGGGAGACTTGTTTGTTCACATTGCAGGTAATAAAGCTTAGATTTTTTAGCAAAAATTCAACAGTTTTCATGCGTATTTGGATATTAGGTACTTTTGTGTCAGACAACATTTAGAAATGAAACATGTTTGTAAAATAACACCCTCTTTTGCAGCCACTGTCAATAAGAGCAAAAATATTGATTTTGGCTTTTTTGTTGAAGTTTTCGGTGATCATTTGCAGTTATATTTTTAGTTTGGGGTGAAAGACTACTTCAAAGGTGGAAAAGTGAATCTAAGAGTGACAACGGTTACTTCAAATACAGAGGTTGACCCATCCAATAACAATTGTAACGTAAACATGGACGTTGCATTTCAGTCAGGATTTAATATTTACGGGTGGGTTTCTACTATTCTTAAGGACAGGAATGATGTTAACAATGATGTGATGAACACAGACCATTGCACAAATCACTACACCTTGTTCGTTTACAGAAAGTCACAAAAGGATCAAACAAAGTTCGAAAGAAAAAATGAGTCTAACATCATTTCATTCGCTGACATTGGACCAGATGTTTGGCATTATTACAACATCTACAATACTGGGCCTTCAGTCATTCCAAACCTTATGCTTACAGTAAGTGGATTTGTTGCCCAAAAAACACCCTGTAGTAACCAACAGCAAGAAACAAAACAAATTTAGAATAAAAACTTGTAAACTACACTTCATAAGCTGACTAGTTCAATAACATTATTTTACAGGTTCAATGGCCAACAGAAACACATAGTGGTCATGATATTTTGTATTTGTATGATGTGGCTTGTGATCCACATGATTCATGCATAGTAAGTTTACATATATATACATTTCTCCAATTTAAACAAAGCAACTTAATAACTTAAGCCAACACAAAAATTACTAAGTTTAACCAGATAACAAAATATTGGTAGTGCCAGACCATATAAATGTGATTGTGTCAAAATTTCGTCCAATGTATTCCTTTTGTAACATAAAATGAAGGAAAATGGTTTTCCAGTAAAGGTTGAAGGAAAATGTATTCAGGTTAAATGTACTACTGCAAACACAACTGTCTCATTAGTAAACCAAATAGTCACACATTTATCTCATACAATCTCACAAACATTTTTTTTGTTTATAGTATTAATAAGACTTATGTATTGAGGTTGAAGTAGGATTCAATGACCCAAAATTGAACAAATCTTATATATTTCAATACTTTTTAATCATTGCTACTTCCAGTGCAAAGACACAGATATTTTGATCAACTCTGAACATATTAACGAAACGGGCCAACTTGAGGTTTCAACAAATCGGGGAAGAGGGCCCATTGACTTTGGCCATGCACTTAATAATGCAAAATTTGATTCAAAAACCAAACAAGAGTTTTATGAAACGAGCCTAGACTGTAGATCAAGTAAGTATTTTCCATGATTAATACATCTTATGAATGAAATGCTAGATACATATTGCTTTTTTATAAAGGTAAGGTGGTGTGTGAGACCCTTTCATGTGACTTTAAATCTCTCAAGCCTTCAAAAACAACGACCTTGAAGCTTGGTTTTAGGATTTGGAAACACACATTTCTGGCAGTAAGTCTTGTTTGATGTAAAGCTAGCAATTATAAATACCTTGCAATATTATGTAATATATACATATCAAAAGTTATGAGACATAAATCACATATATTTGAGCAGCATTAGAAAGCAAGCCCTACAAAAAGGTTCACATTACCATTTGTGGACATTAAAAAACAGAGCCGAAGATAAAAAATACAATACATTTTCAAACATTCAACATTCCACACATAGGATTTATTGAGGCCTATCAAAAGTGTTATGACATTTAATTTTACAACAAAACAATGGGATAACAGGCAGATACTCTATCAAACTTGGAAAGTGAAAAACGAGCATGCTTACATTCACAGGCAAATCTCTGGAAGGTGACAATTGCATCACAGGCTTTAGCTTCAGCAAAAAAATCCCAATTTCTTGTCTCAGCAAACGGCGATTCACTTAAAGATGAAACAACAATGGTAATTAGTCTTGCACACAATATTGTGACTGATATATTATATTATTAAACTAGGGTGATGGCTGTTTACCCAAATAAGTGATTGGTACTACTGCTGCCTAATCTTTCCATAAGTGGATCCCTGTTTGCTATCCAGTGGTATAATTGTGGCACCAAGCTAAAACTGATGCTGATTCAATTGAATGTCTGCACTAGTTATAAACTGATGTTATACAAACACACTGGTTACTTTTGCTGTTAACTATAGGTAACAACTCAAGCTTTTAATGATGAGTTTGAGGAGTTTTCAGAACCAACATCTTACAAACCAAACTGGTGGATTTATGCTGCAGCGGCATCAGCAGGAATTTTGATACTTCTTATTACAATATTGGCATTACGCAAGGTAATATATCAAGAAATATTATTGCTAAGTTAACCGAAATCATGTTTTGACCTGGATATTATTAGAATGCTAGATTACAAACCAAATGATCCACAGGCAATAAACATGATTTTTACTTGATTTTGTACAAACATGCCTAGTCTGGCTTGTACAAACAAGCATTTCCACATGAAATATACCCTTGAGTTTAACCAGTATTGTGCAAAGTCCTAGGGGGAAGCCTACAGCATAGCATACCACAGCTTTAATCTTTTCAGGCTGGTTTCTTCAAGAGTAAGTACAGACAACATTTGGAAGAAGAACTCGAATGGAAAAATAGTTTTCAATACACAGCAGCACAACAAGCAGTTTACGAAGGCAGCCGAGATCAACCTTATTATGGACAAAAGTTATCCACATTTCAAAGAGGCCTGCCTCAATCACCGACGTTATGAATCAGACTGTATTACTGCGGCGACGTTTTCTGTTACAACACTGTGTGGTTAACAGTCAACATACATCAAGTGGCAATTAGTGTTACACAATTTGCTGTTACGGCAAATATGAATTTGAATTGTAAAGAAAACCTATTACAAAGACTAAAATGACAACACAATTACTTTTTGCACCCATAAAAATGTGGGATGACTGACAAAATTTAACATCAATTTCCTAACTAGGTTAGCAGAGATGCTGGGATGGATTATAAACCGGAATGGATTTATATGGTTGCAACTGTGATAATACATCAACATTGGACCCTTCTGTTTTAAGTCAGGTGCCATAAATATGCCAAAAGTTGGCCAAC
Organism: Phallusia fumigata; assembly: GCA_008931825.1. NCBI lineage: Eukaryota > Metazoa > Chordata > Ascidiacea > Phlebobranchia > Ascidiidae > Phallusia > Phallusia fumigata. Next base: position 15,158 of record QXVZ01006810.1, read on the forward strand.
AAACACACCAAGCTATAAAGGACGCCACAGCTGTACAACTATTTTTGACTGTCCTTGACTGCAATGAAATTCATGATTTTTGACATTTTCAGCGTACAGCTTTCTTTGTGCTTCTTAATTGTATTTATGCTTCTGCATTTTACTGAAATAAAACTATTATGCGCGTTAAATGTTGCTTAAAAGTGATGCGATTACATTTTACACGATTTTCAACATCTGTCGTATTCGATACCCACCAGTTACCAAAACATCAGAAATAAAAACATACGTACCATAACAAAAAACATATGCCACAACGTCATAAATCCCCCCTTCAACGAGGTGTGTAATCGCCCACAGGCCGTTCAAAAAACAACTATTTTACACACGATTGCAGAAGTCGCGTCGCGCCAAAAGCTTCTTGTTAGCAAATCCACGTTTCCCGTCATAACGTTTACGGAAAGTTAAAGAAATAATCTCCACTCTGAGCGAGGATTGTTTTATATTGTTGTGTTCATTAAGTTAATTTAAGTAAGATTAGAACTCGCTACGGATACTAAAAGTGTATGTAAAACTTAGCAAACAATTGTCAGAATCGGGAACTTCCGAGGCAGCGTGAGAAATATCACCAACTTGCGTTATGCGCGTTTTCTCTGAATTTCCCCAACCCCCAATGCTAAGCGACGGCATTTCAAGTGGTACGCAAGCACCTCTCGCGTAATAGATTTTCCTGTGTTCATAGTAGGAATTTTGTCACTCGAGTTTGAAAATAAAAAAGTTTCTGTTTATCTTCTTCTGAAACTGTGGCGGCACGCGTGCGTTATCTCCAAATGGTACGCTACAAGAAAACGATCTTAATTGATCTAAATTTGCGCCATAAAGCAAAAGGCTGATTTCAACAACTCGGAAATTTACCTGCAAAACGCCCCAGGCCATCGGGACCAAAAATACATGCTTTTTAAGTAAAGATGAAAAAATACATTGCCCCCCTCTCAGTCGACCTATTAAAATAAACGGTTCAATCTCCTGTTTTTGTTTGCATACAAAATATGGTGTTGCCGGACATATCAAGACGAAACACACTTCACAAAGAGCACAGATTGTATTACAAACTTCGCGTAACGTGCATGAAACTTAACTAACTGACGTAATACAGTGCACAAACAGATGTGGCTGATAAATGGAACACAAACAGCACAAGATAAAATACATGTGAAGGGTGATATTATGCTGGGTTAGTTTCCAAAAACAAACTTCGTACTCCAAGAACATCGGCCATATCCACAATCGCTTTGTTTATTGCTGGATTGCCAACAAAGTCCTCTTCAGGTAACACTGGACAAGACTTGGGGTGAAACTTCGTGTCCTGGTAAAAGAAAATGTGTAAAAAATTAGAATTTTCAATGAAGAAGATGACCCAGTTCTATACCTTGTACGCTCTATGTAACTTCAATACGCAATAGCAAAATCCGAACCGCAGCAAAATCAATCGGAGAAAGTCGTCACCAAAAAACTGGAGAAAACTGTGATCTACAAAAGACAAAAACATGAATCTGAAATCTGATTGCCCCTGAAACACTTGTTCCATTTAGTTACTTAACTTAAAACAGGATCGCCAATCACACATGTGGTGTGTATAAAATTGTTCAAAAGTCTAAATGTTGCCTAGTACACCATTTAAAAAGTACACTTGTATAAAAAGTAACTCTTTACAAACAAATAATTCCCAATAATATTTTTTTATTTTTCACTGCACACAGTGAGCTGATAACTCATATTCATCATAAAAACCTTTCACATAACAGGCCTAAAACTGACCTATGGTTCTTGAGCGTAGATATGATCTTTGTATTTCCTGAAGCGCCTTCGATATAACTTGTGAACAGGTTTCATACAAGCGATCACTTGTTTGGTCAAAACCACAAATTTGCAGAAAAGCCATGAGGGGGGAATACAAAAAACATGTCAAGAGACGGCCTTGGCTGAATTGTTCTACACAAAAAATAAAATTTAACTGGGCTCCTAACTCTAAAACCTAAAACTAAAACTTCATTTTGGTGATTTAATTTCTAACTTAGATTGATAACTATGGTGAGGCCAGCTGGTCAAGTGTGCTGATAAGTACTTTCAATCTTTATCAATTCCAATGTGGACTTTAGTTTTACTAATACCAACCTCCTGACCACTTAACAATGATTGCCAGCGATATTTGCAAGTTTTGTCTTTTCTAAATGCATTACCTTTGGGATTTAAAACACCAAGTTGACCTGCAGTTTTGAAGGCACCGTGGAAGTCTGCACTGCCATGTACTTCCATTGAAGTGTTTGCTATTTACCTTTTATTGAGTTGGGAAGTTCTTCTGGGGCCATGAGACATATTACAGGCTGGCCAAAAAGATTGGGTAGCACAGAAAATGGTTTAGAATTGTCGCTGTCCACAATTATTAACATCGGTTTCCGCAGAAATGGATAAAGATCAGCTGGATGCAAACTACAGAAACATATTGCATTGTATGCTGTTTGATATGTAAACCAACTTTATTCATTTAAAGTTCAAAATTTTGCAACCAATGCTTTAAATAAAAATTCAAAGATGTTTTTCCCATTTCAACTACCTGCTCTAAGGTTTAATTGTACCACTCACCAGTGCATGTTCTTTAAGGTTGAGTGCTTTCTTGTGTTAGTTTCATCTTTTCGGTCGTTTGTTATTACACCTCCAAGCTCATAACCATCTAAATTAAAAACACACGCACTCACAAAGTTTCAGTGCACAAAAATCAAAGTAATAGTGCCGCAAATTTCAAAAGTTTAAATGTCAGGTTAAACTACAGCCTTTGTTCAATTATTGGCAATTTATATTCTTATTTACTGTTATGTAATGCATAGGGCTACAAAAAGTCCACTGACATATCACAGTCTTTAATTACCTTAATATACATTTCATGGTGACGGAAAAATTTTGAACAACAAAGTGGGTTGTTAGTATACTAGTTAGTTTGTATTTCAGACAAATACAAAAGTATGTATGGTGTGGTGTCTGGCATGACATGAGGTACACCTGAGCGAAAGTTACAGTCTTTAAAGCTTTGCTGTGTGTAAAATTAGTGCAGGACGCTGCAAGAAAACTGCTTGGTAGTTTGTACTACAATTCTCTGTGTATGGGGATACCGCATAACAAATAAGAATTTGTTTTCAAGCAGTCTCACCTTCTTCAATGATTTCTATGTTTTTGTTTGTTCGATTTTTGCTTCCATGTGCTGACAGGTAAAGTAGAAGTGCATGTGCTGGGGGTAACTCCTGCAAAAACAAATGGACCTAATTTGTGGGAAATATCACAATAATGGCAGCTAAACCACTTTGAAAAAGTTGGTTTAACTTTCACCAGCCATAAAATTTAATAAAGATGATTGTTTATCAAAGTAGCATTTCCCAATACAAAAACAGTTTACCCACATAACACAATTATTATGCGACGACCTTGGAAAATTCAAAGTTTAAAGTGATACACAAGGGCCTCAAGACACACAGTTTTCGAACCATGGTCGTATCATTAAAATAATAAAAAAACATTTTTTTCAAGATTGTACTAGTGTGATCTGTTGGGCTTAAAATTGTCTTCATAAAACCGAGCTTGCTGACCTTGATTGCTGTGCACAAAAAAGTGTAGAGTTGAAAAAAAGTTGGCCGATACAGGAGGTATTTGTGGGGATTTTCCCTTTTTAGTAACCGTTCTGACGTTTCCTGTAATATAAGAATACAAGGTTTTCAAAACAACTCATTCTGTTTACAACATTATGCCAAGAGCAAATTCATCAGTTATTTACCTGTGCAGGGTTGATCTTCTCCATTGTGTGGCTAGGGCTCCCTGGAGATCTCTCTAATGCCTTGCAAAATAGCATAAAATATTTAAGCCAGTTTTATGGAACTATTGACAGTGTTGCACTGTTAATTGAAGGTGGCCTGGATCCATAAAGATTACGTCACAAAAAAAGAAAAATACAATCCCACAGCAACTAATGCAGTTTTGAAGTTAAAACACAATTGGTAGATGTCCTTTAGGTGACCTGCACTGTTTTATGTTAAGTATGGTATGTAATGTGGAAAAGGGTTAAGAAGAACCGTCCAAATCTTATCATTGTTTAACTTCAACACAATATATCTTTTGCTTTGGAACTTATGACACATCTGCCAGATATAAATTTGCCCATTCCTACATACTGACCTGCACCATTCTAAACATGTCAATCGTCAACTCTGAAAATTTTAGTTGGGAGGGGGAATTTCCCACGATGATGGCATCACCCAAGGTAATTCGCGTTTGGACACCTGCATTCACAAAAAGCAAAAGTCAATGCAAGCCAGAAAAAGAAAGGATGTTTTTTTCCATAGGGTGTAAAATTTACATGTAAGACTACATTTCCATTTTACAGAATACTCCATCAAACATCACTTTGCATTATTACATGATCTATATGTTTTCCTGCATTACCAAGGTTTATAGAAAATAGTATACAAAAAGCTAATAATAGTATTTCTTTTTTTTTGGAAAGTATTTCTGACAGCAGTGTGCAACCAATCTTTGCCTTTGCTTTTCATTGCAAGATTTTATTTGTTTTCTGTTCAAAAAGTTTATCTCCAAAAAGAGGGAAATTATGCAGTTAAAAATAATTTGCAACCTTTGGCCAAATAGTTAAGAAAACAATCGTAAATGGGACTAGCTAATTACCTTTTTCAGGAGCAGGAAGACTTGAAGGTAACAATCGCATTGGAATGTCGCATTTCTGATAAGTTTCAGCCTTCAACACTTGGACTGGATCAGACTATGTAGTAAAATATGTTAAACCCATTTTTAAGAAGTTTTTGTATGATCAAAGTTTTGTTCAAATGCCTGATGCCTAGTGTAGTGACAAAGTGCGATGAAATGACACTAGCAGCTATGTGATAAATAAATTAAAATAGTTATTTATAAAGGGTGAAGAAAGGTACCAGTTCCATAAGCAAAGTTTTTGTGTGTTTTTTTCCTACACTTACATCAAGAAATTCTTTAACTTCCAGCACAACTTGGCTCCATTCGAGTTCCTCATTTTCTTGCAATATTGATTTATTGTCCTCCACTTGACGAGCGAAATCCTGAAATCAAACTGTATCTAAGCTTTCCTGGTAATTTTTTGATTTTGATTTACACTGGATTCAGAAAAGTTTTGGTTGCAAATTATCAGCATGTTTGAAAAAATTTAAAACAAGGTTAAAAATTTGACTCTACAAAAAAAGTCTGTTGGTTCTGTCATGAACATAAACAGATACATTGAAAATGAAAAGATGGTAAAACTCTTTCAACATTAAATCTAGAAAACCAACTTTTATAAAGAAAAAAACTTACAGTGACAAGGTCATGGACATCTTGTTTGTAGTTGAGGAGAAGACACACTACTATGAATCTTGCATAGTATCGATGCTTTTTCAAAACAAGATCAGGGCTAAAATAAACAAAACCATTATCATACAATTCAGAAAAAATACAACATAAATTGGCATCTACTGTGACCATCATAAACAGACTAAAGTGAAAATATATGTGCGAAAACAGTTTGTGCAATTTTTTTACTTTCATAAATTTTTAGGTTTCATTATTAAACAAAAGATTAAAAACAATCATCACAGTTTACCAAGTTGTGCAATAGATGCAATATTTTTTTAGAAAAACTATTAACAGGGTATTCCTAAGCTTTAAAATGCATTTGAGGTAAACCTGGCATTTTAGACTTTTAAAAGCAAAATTGGTAGTGTCTTATTGACCCAATCAGGATGCGATTAATTATTAATGAAAATGTGATGCAAAAAGTTCGAGTTACCCAATTCCTAAAGGTAATGACCTCATCCTGTTTTTGTAATGTCGCACTACAGTTACAGTATCAGGCAATCAAAAAATACAAAAACAAAATTGACAAACTGTTCATCCAAAATTTAACGAAACCTGAAACAAAATTCATTTTGAATTACAACACTTACTTTTCTTGTGTTACGTTTTTGTAGTAATTGCGAGCTCTTATGGCCGTGTAGAATTGATATGCTTCATTTAAGTAATTGGTTTCACTTGTTCTTAAGCTGAAATGAGATTTGCAAGTTGTTAGGTTAAAACAGACACTATAAATATAATCAGGATACTGCGTACTTCAAAAGCAATGTCCATAACAAGAAACAATCCTATATCATTGGGGATTTTTGGTTGAAACAAACTTGAAGCTTGAAAAACTTTTTTGTCTGATGGTTGTAAAATACAGTGAGATGTAGTTTGCATGTTATGTTTTGATTAGGGTTGTGTAGGTAAGATTTTTCAGTTGTCAAAACAAAGCTAGAAACACTTCTTAATTAAAAAGAGAACTTTGAGATTGACAGTTAAAAAACTTTCCATTATACTCTTTGATTGGTCTTTCGTTAAATTAGAAAACCAGTTCCACACAAGCACAGCATCCAGACCACTTGCTGAAAACCAATTCTTGCGCAAACTAATTCCGTTTCCACCACCTAGCAACTCTTTTCCAAAGTTAAACTTACTAATAGTGATAGTAAAGTTGACCAATCTTGGATGCAATTTCACCAATCTGCCATCGCTTTAAGTTGTACACGGTATCAAGAATAGCCCTGCATAAAGGTAGACAAATCAATAATTGTTTAGATACAAATAACAAAATGGCCATAAAAAACAACTTCTGTTCCAAAACACGGCACCATAATTATCCACACTTCTGGTGCATTTTTTCCAATAGTAATTCCCAATTGACCAGTCAAAATTAATATGCTTGCTTACAATCAAAACCCAAAAATGCACAAAACTTGCACATTTATTGGCAACAAAACAGTGATATAGATGTGAGTACATGTTGGACAAACAGACATACATTTATACATTATTTATTACAAGGGCATTTGTTGGTTGCCAACCTGTTGTCCTGTTGGAATTTCCACAACCTTGTGTATGTTTCAAATGTCCTTGCAAAATATGGCTGCCAATGTCGTTGTCCGTACTGTGGCAAGTCACTACAAAACATAAGCAAAGTATGTGTAAATTAATTTCATGAAACATACTGCACATGTTAATATTAGAATACCAATCAAGGTCAAAAGTTCCCCTGTTGTATATCTACCACATGCTTTTAAGGACCCTATATAGATTATACATTTGTGGCACAATATTATGTAAACGTTACAATGCACCTGTACAGACATTTTCCTTACAACCTGTTTCCAGTATCAAACTGTGCCCTAGTTTCATGTATTTCAAAATTTACCTAAAACCACATTACCACTTGCAATAACACTTAAATAGAGAAAAAAAAGAGTCAACTAATAGGTAACCAGGACAACCAAGGCTCTTGAAGAACCACGTCCCACCACTTCTGCTGTGTTTCTTACATGTGCCAAAGAAAAAATGTTTGAACAGCATAAATATTTGTTTACAATTTTTAACATCTTCAGGTCATGACCTATTTCCATACACTCCTGTAATTTTCATGCTTTTAGGTCAAGAACCACTGGCTTAGTAATGTATTTATCTTGTCAGGTTCAACAATCATGGCAGTTTAATTATAACATACATTAGGATTTTATTTCTTATTAGATACATGAGTTATCAAATTGACATTTTTTGAGGGGGTGCAGCACTTAATCCTTAACCACATTGTTTTTGTGTACCTTGACCCCCAAAAGATTTGAGTCGCCCAGGCCTAAACCCTAAGAGGTGATACAGATGAACTTGTCAAAAAATGTAAACAAACCAAAACCTCAGAGACTATTGCAGGAAAAGTTAATAAATTAAAACATTGCACATTAACAACCTCGGTAAAATTTAGCAAACACATACCGTAAACCGTTAAACAATTCTTTTGAACATTCTAATAAGTCACAGAACTCCTGCACCACTTTCTTTTCGTCAAACAGTGAAGTTTGTGGCTGTTCCATATTAAAATGTTGTCTAGATTAGTGAGTACCAAAAACCATTTTAACACAAACCCGTTTGCAATGTGTAGCACTTTTCGCAGTTTTGCAACTTGAGCGCGCTATTTCTGTGCAGTTGTGCACAATGCAGCTACAATAATGATTTCTATATTTCTCTGGTCATTGGTGTACGATATTCATGTTTTCGCATTTGGTGCGCCGCAGTGTTTTCGTTTATAAGAGCTGTATGCTATAATTTATTTTTAATGCAGAAAAATTTTACACCGACGTACCTTTTTTGTTCTATAAATGTGCGTTTGTACCACAAAAAAACAACGGTGCGTCCCCTAAAAAAAATTGAGACAAATTTTGAAAAAAGGGTCAAAAATTGATTTTCGCGACTTTTTATTGGAATATGCATTTAAAAAATTAAATTTTTTTTAAATCGCCTGACTGGAGCAAAAATGATCGGCTGCAAACATGACTTTGCGCTTCATGAAACCTAAAACGGTTTGTGCTTCATTTATACCAGCTTAAAGTTCTAGTAGTTTATCTAACGAGGGAATTACGACAAGCAAAGACATGAAGAAGTTTGGTATCTCTGTAAAATCTGGTAACACTTTTTTCGCAAGCATGCACAAGAACCAACATAAAAATACAACCATAATTGCACGCGAATGTCAAACTCTGCTCAGACTCATGTGAACGTTAACGACTTCTTTAAAACTGAAATTCTACGATAAAAATCTCATGTAGCAAAACAAACAGCGGTCAAAGTCATGGATCATAGAAAATCGTACGCCTGGCATTGTATCATTTTTTGAAGGTACACGTTACTCAGACTTGCAAAATAGAGCAATGGCGCATGGTGCCAGAAG